>BMAV01015847.1:200194-230597 GCA_019973955.1 Trichonephila inaurata madagascariensis
GCCCCCTCATTTACCTTTAGGGCAATGCTTACTTTACCTCTGTCATCAGTTAAGATGCAAAATGAACTCGTTTTTCTGAGTTGTCCATGCAACCAATGAGATTGTCTCCATTTGGAACTTGCCTCTTATAAAGCCTTCGCCACTGGACCGTGGGTCAAAATGATGAGGTATGTCGTCAATATTATTCATGTTGTTTCAGAATGCGATGTTTATCAATCCATCTGAAAAAAAGTAATATGAGGGTCCCCTATTAAAAGGTATTATTACTCCTTTTTGTATGAAATTCCACTGCTGACCACAGAAGCTGAAATTTACTCTTAGGTAACTCCCGCACGCGATGATTCAATTCAGGATGAGTAATGAGAGGACAGTCACTCTTCATCGGTAGACCAGACTGCGGCAAAGATTGGCTGTGAAGAACTAACTGGCAGTTAAAGGAAGCTTAGGATATTAATTGTGGGCTTACTTTGGTGAAGAACTCGACAGTTGAAATCATACAAAAGTAACAATCTGTGTGATGACAGCGAGGTTCGTACCAAGCCATGGGCACAGCAAAAGGCATTGATTGACATTAGAGTCATTTCGTTGCGTTACTATAACAACTTCAAAACTTCTCGTGATAACTTTACAAAATAAATCCAGTTCTCTCTATTCCATTAAGCGAAAATAGTTTCAGTTTAGAAACTGCTTCAATCTTTACTAGTTAAAGCTCATAACAATAACATCTATTAGGATCACGCCGATTTATGTACAAAGAGGGCCGTACATAAGTCCAGCTTCCTGTTGCTTTCTCTATCGTTTTTTTTTTAAATCTAAGGTCTTGAACCTCCTCTTGGTGGTATTAATTTTAATATGGAATAAAGGGCCAAACTTTTTTTTTTTTTTTTAAATTCAAACTTTAATGTTTTTCCTATCTAAGTATTTGTTCCCAAGTGTGTGAGGGGGCAAAATGGAGTTCATATTCAGATTCAGGTGGTCATTTTGCATAAGTTTGCTGGAATGGTTTCGGGGCCGATTTTCATGCAGAACAGTATAATTAGTTACTCGGCGAACTATTTCCGAATGTATCGGATCTGAAAAATCCCCCCCCCCTTTTTTTTGGAGGATTTGAAATGTTTTCTCATAGCATCGCTTATAGTTTAATTCTGTATATAGGTTAACATTTTAAAAAATTATACGATAGCTGAGATTTTGAGTGTATGCATTATACGAAACTGAAAAATGGATTATATAATGTCATGTCTTTTCCCATGGTTAACGAATAGTCTGCTGTAAGATTCAAAATAAAATCAGCATATTCAAAACCAGGATTCTGTTCCTTTTTTTCACAATTATCTTTAGTTTAACTATCTATATTTTTGAAATTCGTTTACAATTTACGGTTTTTGCCCCGCATTTGCAACTAGAATATTTCTTTCTTCCTCATCAGAAAGAGTGTGGAGGCAAGCTTTAATTCTAGTTTACTGAGTTCTTTGATGTCAGTTGTCATACTCAAACTTTTCACCCTCTCAGAATCACGATGCTAGCTTCTTTTTTTTAAAAATATATTTCTTTTTGAACATTAATGAATGCTTGTGTTGGATTAGGAAAAAGACGCCTGTTCACTCAACGGAAGAGACACGGAGATGACTATGATGGAGTGTCCATAAAAACTGAGCCTGAAGATCCTGGTAAATTTTTTGCTTTTACCATTTTAAGGTTTTCCTACCAGTATTAGAGTCATATAATTTAAGAATTTTTTTTTTATATTAAAGAAATATCATTTTAAAGTTTTATTTGTAACAATATTAGAATTGTTTTTCTGTTTAAGCAATAGGAAACGTAGCACCTGATGCTATAATGGCTTTCAAATTCAAACTCTTTCATCAATCCTGTTCTTTTATAAAGAACATCACACACGGTCAAGTGTATGGGATTTGTGTGCATAGCTTATGCAGTATTCACCAAGCTTATCCGTCATACTAGCACCATCAATAACAGATACAACTGCGTGCTTCTCAGCTATTATTGCCTTAACGTAATTTTCTGCTCAGGATTTACTAATTCTTAACTTTCATAAATTAAAAGTTTATATTCAAATATCATATTTTTAAGATATGTACCTTCATCACGCTACAACCTAGTTCTTCGATTAAAGTTGATGAAATTTAATTTTTAACCTCAAGCTTAATCGAATTATATTGTTTATTTTGAAAAAGATAAACTTCATGACACTACTGGTAGGTAGTAGCACACACAGGAATTTTTCCCACGGGGGGGGGGGTCTGGGGTTGAAAGTTCACCATTCTTGTATCATTTTATTTTTGATTTTGTCAATTTTGAGGAACAAAACACAGTAAAAAATAGTATTGAATAAATAGCATTAATTAATAAAATTAATCATTAATAACAAATATTTAATTAAATTTTACGTATTATATACTTAGAATTATAACCAATCGGAAAAAAATCAAGGGCTTTGGGGGGGTCCGCACCCCCAGGACCCCTCCCTTGTGTGTGCCACTGCTGGTAAGGAATACAAAATTTTCCAATATTTTCAATACAGAGGATTTTCCACCTCTGTTTCCTTCCTAGGAATACAAAAGGCATGAAAATCCAACGATTGCCCTGGTTCTTGGGAAAGCAACCCTTGTCCATAGTCCGTTTTGCGATCATGGCAATCAAGATGTTCAATTTTGTTCTGATCTGGGGAATTCTGGAGCAGCGGAGTATTTGTATATCTTCATCGTGCTTCTCTAACACCTGATAATTCTGCTCGTAAAATTTTCTTGATCACTATGAACATTAGCCGACCACATGCATGTAAATTAATGCAATCTCTCAGCGACAGTACTACTAAACCAGCTGCTGGTTTTTGTATTTAAGTACGTTGCGATTTTAGTTTGTGGATTGTAAACAAAGATTTTATTGAGTTACTTTGTGATATTCTTCTACATCGGTACTGCCTGCTTTCAACATCTACTGTATCCCCCCACATTAGTGACCCGGATTTACATAATTTACTTTAGTGAGCGATAACAATTTATAACTGGTTGAGCATTCCGAAGAGATTTTGCTGCTCTATCATTACATTTTGTTGTTCTAGTTCTGAGTAGCTTTCGTACAATCATCCGTATTTGCTCTCTTATCGAAACTGTTTGCTGGACATAGTTATTCTGATGGCGTAAGTTTTGTTTGCATTTTTGCTTTCTTCTACCTAAAATGTTTTTTGATCCAGCTGTTGCATTGAGAGCACCTCCATTCTGGAAAAGTAATGCAGAATTAAGGTTTTTGCAACTTGAACCAGTTTATCACAGTCATCAGTTTGTCGTTTCAGAACTCACTGAATTTCATAGCGTGGTATAAGTTTTAGTTTGAGATATTCTATTGATTACGATCCACCCTTTGAGACTAATAAAAAATTGTCAAACAATAGGCTGGATCTGAAAATTCATTATTGCGGGGCTCGCAATTAGGTTATTCATCTCAATTGCTCTTGTGGATAAAGGAATTAAACAATGGACGCCTTAAAGATACTTTTTCTACGGCATTTACCTTTGAGAAGGCAACTGATTTTATCTGTTTGTGAAGTTGATCTCGACAAACTAGCAGAAAGGGCTGATAAAGTAACTGAAACAACGCTGAATACGGCAACAGTTAGTGAAGTGTCGCAAGATACTTCATCGAAAGCTTTGGAGAAAAGGCAGATGCATTATCACAACAGATTAAGCTTTTGTCTACACATTTGCCCCGAAGACAAAGCCGATTTCGAGGTTCCAAATCTTGTTCGTGTTCTCCTGCAGACAAAGCTAACCCAAACTGTTGGTATCATCGTCGTTATACTGAAAAGGCTAAGCCATCGGAGAAATCGTCAGGTTTAGTGACTACTGATGGTTGTAATGGTTTCAGCCTCTTATTTGTTTTTAACCGTAATTCTAAATTCAAGTTTTTGATAGGTAGCGGCGCTGCTTGTTTCATTTTTCCAGTTTCTTACGCCAATCTAACTTGGCGTATACCTGACACAAATTTTGTTTTATAAGCAGCGTTATTCTTACTTATGGAACCAAACATATAGTATTGGATCTTGGTTTACGGTGTTTATTTATTTCCTGGGACTTTCATTTTTACGGACGTCCCTAAACCAATCTTGGGTTCTGATTTCTTTGAGATTTTTGAATTACTACTTGATATGTTAAAAATCGCGCACTTATCGATCGTGTCACCTCACTGAAGGTGAATGCTAAAACAACCGATAGTTCGTCGATTGGATTGACTATAATTTTGGGCGACACGCGATATCATAAATTGCTTTCAGAGTTTCCAAATATAACCAGGCCTGTCTTTTATCTAATATCGGTCAAGTATTCTACTAGTAACCAAAGAACCTCCGGTATTTAGTAGACCCAAACGAGTACCACCTGACAAATTGAAAGCTTTAAAGTTGGAATTCAGTTCCTTGTTAGACCAAGACATAATTCGACCATCTAAAAGCCCATGGACTTGCCCCATTCATTTCGTAAAGAAGAATGATGGCGTATTTGTGGTGACTTCCGTAGATTAAAAAAAAAGTTCGGTTACAACACCAAACAAATACCTTTTGTCCCATATATATGATTTTTCAACGGCCTTGTATGGCAACCACTTTTTCGAAACTGGATTTGGTTAGAGTTTATTACCAGATACCTGTCAATACTTCAGATATTGAAAAAAACGGCTGTCACAACACCTATTAGATTTTTTGAATACACCCGTATGCTGTTTGGTCTCAAGAATTCTGGTCAAACTTTATCGACGAAGTACTTTATGGTTTGAATTGTCATATTTGTTTGGAAAATATCATTGTCGCCTCTGAACATTTTTCTGCACATCTAAATAACTTAAGGCAACGCCTTGATAAAAACCAAATTGTTTTAAACGTTCAAAAATGTATTTTTGGACAAGAAGAACTAACCTTTCTTGGTCATTTATTTTATGAACACGGCATTTTTCCACCCCCTGATAAAATTGAGATTGTTTTCAAATTTCCATTGCCAAGTTTCCAGACTGTATGTGAATTGCGTCGTTTCTTAGTTGTTATAAGTTTTTACCACCGTTTCATTTCTCAAGCTGCACAAAAACAGTCTTCATTATACGATTTGGTCAAAACTAAAAAGAAAAACGAGAAAAAAAACCCCTCCAATTTACAGGAGACCCTATAGGGGCATTCAATAATTGTAAAAATGTGCTCGCTAATGCTGCTTTACTTGCTCATGCCAAGGATGATGCACCCTTGTTTCTCTTCACAGATGCATCAGGCACAGCAATTGGTGCGATTTTGAATCAGATTGCTGAAAATGGGCTCTAGCCACTTGCATTTTTTTCCTCTTAAGTTAACTCCTATCGAAAGTAATTACAGTGTCTACGATCGAGAGTTATATATATATATATACTCGAAGCTTATTGTACCGTTCTCCACTTCCGTTATTTTCTGTAAAGCAGACAATTTACAGTTAATGTGATCACAGACGTTTGTCTTTCGTCTAAAGAAAAACTAGATTCTTAGAAATTTTGTCCCAATTTTCAACGGATGCATCCCGTCGTGATTGAAACACTGTCGTGAATGCTTTTTCTTGTTTTTCTGAGATACCTTCTAAAATAGATTACGAGGCTATGACTTGGGACCAAGAGTCTGATGATAGTCTGTGCTGGCGGATGGTTCACAAACGGTACTAAATGGATGTGTCCACTGGAACCACACGGCCATTTGTTTCCCTGAGTTTCAGAAAAATTGTTTTTGACCACTCACTATCCCATCCTGGCAGCAAGATCACAGCCAAACTAATTAAAATAGAGTTCATTTGCCCTTCTCCATGGAAAGATTGTGTCCGTTTTTCCCGACATTCTATCTCCTTTCAAAAAAGCAAAATATCGAGGCAATCAAGGTCCCAAGTTGGAAATTTTCCTCTCGTTCCCTCCAAATTCCATCGTGTTCATTTGGACATAGTAGGGCCGTTACCACCATTTAATGGTTATACTTACTGCCTTATGTGTGTTGACAGATTTTCCAGTGGTTGTACTGAGAACCGAAAGACGTGCCTCAACTTTTTTAGCAGGATCAATTTCTTTGGGACTCCGGAGGTCGTAACTATTGATCGCAGTACTCAGTTCCTCACAAACGTCCTTGGTTCTGCGAGAATAAGCACCACGAGTTATCATGCGGCTTCCAACGGTATGGTGGAAAGATTTGTTCATCAACTCAAAAATTCCATTAAATACTAAAAGACCTTTTGCTATTGAGGTCAACATCTATGGCTGCACATGGTTGGCAATAATGGACGCATAACCTAATCCATTGAGGGTACTAGAAAAAAATACAGTAAAAATTTAAATATAAAAACATTTTCCACGCCATAACCCTGCTACCAATATTCTTCTAGAAAAGGTTGCAAAGTATTAGTTTCGCGTGAGCGTCCATTCATTCGAAAAGGCAGAAAACGTGATTCGTCAGAAAAGGTAACCCGTTGTTAATTGAGTTTTGGTATTGTCCTGCAAAATGAAGCCATTTTTTTTTTTTTTTCTTATCTCTAACAGGTACTGGCGTTTTACAAAACACCTCTTAGTTCGCTTGACTCCTTAGTTGTTCGGTCGCAAGATGTCGGGGACACACCGTCCCAATCGCTTGCCTGTCACATCGATGACACGCGGGGCATCGCAATTTCCATGCTTTTTATTTTCAATAGTACCATTACCCTAGTCAGGCTGCACTTTCAACAAAACAGTGCAAGAGCAGTTTCGAAGTATGGGCACTTAAGCCACTGATCATCCTCTTTTGCGAGTCAAATGAGTAGCATATTTTACTCATTACAGAAACGAAGGATATGCTCTTAAGATAACACTCACCACGTCCAGAGACACATCGCGCTTCATTCACTTTATGTCTAATGTGGAGACTGCGTTAACAGTAATCTTGGTTCCTTTTACACCCTTTTTTTTGCCTTCGCTATTTGATTAGTTGGCGCTATATTTGATCAAAATGTGCCAAACACTCTTGAATATATTTATTAAGACAAGCCTTCGTGAATGCTAGAAAGAAGAATCTAAAGTAAAAACAAATCGTTGGCGCACTATCCGCGTTTACCAAAGACAGGAGATTCGATAGGAGAAAGAAAAGAAAAATGTGGAATTCCATGCGTACCTAAAATAGATAAGGTCATGGATTGGCATTGGCGACATGAAGTATCTAGAGCAGCATTTTGCATTTAAGGTATCCGACTGGTTTAAAATCATTTTCATAAATAAACATAATGGAAATTTATTTTATAGCCCATTTTTGTAGCCTGTTTAATAAGCTTTCTAAAAATGTGTCGTACTTTTAATTCTGAGTCAATTAAAAAAAAGTTATACCTGTTTTTATTTGAGGTAGTAAGCCCAAATCGAAACCGGAAGTGTGAGTTTTCGGTTGATTTTCACCGGCATAATGAGATTTTTATTCATTTAAAATATTTTAAGGAATTCTTTTTTATGTTTAGTAAACTTTATTTCACTTTATAAATTTTTAATAGATATATTTTGCTTGAAAATAGTCAACGGTTAACTGATTGCAATGTGTGCTTTGATTTAAACGAGTTTCTATCTTTTTATCATTTGTGTTCAAAATTAGATCTCTTTATAACTTTTTTATTAGTAATTTATATAGAGTTATAGTTATTTTTAATTAAATTAAAGTTGACATGCAAAAAACAGGATCAATGAGGCCAAAAAAAGAAGAGATTTCCAGAGAGCAGAATTTGTTGGAGAAGCGTTGAAAGAAAAATCAACGGATCTTCCAAATTCAGCTATTAATTCTATTAAAAAGACTTAGAAGATTTTGATCGTAAAGTTATAAGAAAATGTCTTCACGGGTAAGCTCAGAAATGCAATGAAAGTCTTAACAGTGTCATGTGGAGTATAATCCCGAAAGACAATCTTGTTAAGCAACAAACACTCCGTTTAAGGAATTATATCGCAATAATACTTTTTAATTCTGGATTTGCTGGTCTATTACCTCTACTTAAAAAATAAGGAATGAAATTATGTTCTGAAATGAAAGGATATTTTTGGTACCTTGACAAAACGAGAATTGTTGGTTCTACGAGGCATTCTAAACTAGATAAGAAACTGTCTCATAAAAAAAAAAAAAGGCCCTTCAAAAAATGTAAAAGTTTGAAGTATCAGGTTCAGGAAGGCACAACATAAAAAAACTCGAGAGTTTTAATACATTCCTAAATCTTTAAAAAAAATTATTGCAAATATAAACTTTATTTTGCATTTTCTGAAGAATGTTATTTTTGAACATAAAATGGTTAACGGTAAGAGTAATATTTCTTAAAGTAAATGAAATATTCTTATGAAATTTTTTGAGTTTGTTCTTTGTATTATAATGAATGCTTTCTGCTAAAAGTTAAGAATAATTTTAAAATTAAGTTATTTTTTCATTGTAATTTTATATGGAAAAAAAACTGTTTTCGAAAATATTCCGTGTTTTTTATGTCGAACACCTGTATTTCATAATTTTATTGTAAAACTTGAGTTTTTTTTTAATAGACAGCATAGTTATTCATTGACGAATTGTATCCCTGCAAAAATTTTATTTATTTTTGTTATATATATTTTTCTAGAGTTGTTAGCAAAAGAGCAATTTTTTGCAATATTTTGGTACAAATTTCTCAGTATTTTGAAAAATAAGCTTTCAAAAAATTCTTCTTGCTGTATTTTCATAGTTTTGCAACATGCTTAATTAAACCAATAACAATTAAATAATTATTTAAGTTATATTTTAGAAAGTTGTCTCCGAAAACAGTCGGATACCTTAATAACGTTAATACGGCACGTCAATGTGGCCGCGGTAGCCGAGTGGTATAGGTATCGGACCGTGGCTTACCTTGTCATGAGTTCGAGCCCAATACCACTAAAGACCCGCCGTGTAGGGCATCGATGCACGTTAAATCTGTCGAGAGCTGAAACGTCCTCCCGTTGGTGTGGTGTGGTAGTTAGGAGAGAGGGGCGCCAGCTCAAGTGTCGTCCACGTCACTTGACCATGGTTCAAAATTACGTGGTCCGTCGCCAAAAGCCCTCGTGTAGCTGAACAGTGCGACGTTAATATTCAATCAATCACGGCACGTCAATGTAAAGCTGGTAATTTATGTTATGGTAATTTAGACATTAACGTTTACCTACTTTTTGATTTAATTATAAACTTGGTGTGTTTTTACCTTTTGTTAATTTTAAACAAGTTTAATAAAAGGAATGATAATTTTAGTGTTTGTATTTAAAAAGAAACTAAGAGATGACGCTTTTTTCCTTTCCATTGCTTTTCCAGTTAAATTGTCTCACAAAACTAGCGCATAAATGTTCTTTGAAAATGGCGTTTCGAATAGAGAATTCATTATTTTTAGTATTGTAAAGTGTAAGATGATTATAGATTGAGTCGATTAATTATTTCTTCTATATGATTTTGAATCTCTTTAGATGCCCAGTCGGCTACGAGAGAGGACTCCAGTTCCAGTTCTTAAAAGCAGACCCGATGAAATGCAGAACCATTTTGTCTGTGATAACCACATTCTTGTTTTTGCAGCCATTCTTCAGTGTTTAGATTGAGTGCTGATGCATTGTAGCATCCTTTTTCATTCCAATTTCGACGAAGGGAAGTGTATTTTTTTTAAATTTAGAAATTAACATTAAGTTACTAAAAAACCTCTTTTACAGTTTGCAAAGCATTAATTTTTAGAGAAATTCTATTGGTTTCTTAATTGCTGTGCAAATAGAGAGGCCTAGTTTCTATGACGTCAAAAAACGTGTACATTTTAATAGTTAATATCGAATACTACGGTTATTGCGAAAGGATTATTCAATTGAGAAACTCTAAAAAATTATTGAACTATATAAAAACTTACAAAAATTATTTGCATGTGTGCAGAATTAAAAAAGGAATAATGCTCAGTTATCTGCATTCTCAATGTATTCACATAATCAGTTTTCGAAGTGACGATTTTAATCAAAAATAAAAAATTGACGATTTTAAATCACTTCATAAGAACAGTACCTATTTCATCAATCTGCTCATGTCAAAGATTCCATTTCATATTATTACTTAAAGATCCATTTTTAAACAAATTTATTCATTTGAGGGTGAAAAGAGATTTTTTTATTCCTTGTAAGCAAGAATAATTTTCGAGAGATTTTCTTCTTAGACAAAGCTTTTACATTTACAAACCAATTTTTCGAATCTATTTCTCCACGATAGAATGAAATTCATAAATGCGAAGAAAAACGAAATATTTTATGCCTCAGCTCTGTTATTTAATGTGAATTTTTTCTATACGTGCTGAAATTTGTGTGACAGAGTTTGTCTGTCTGAATCTATTTCATCACGTAGCCAACGTTCCTCGGTGTGTCAAGTAGGGTGTCATCGGTTTTTAAATGATCTTAACAGTACTTCATTCAATGTGATATGTATGTGTGCAATCTTTATCTCTTTGTGTCTAGCTGTAGATATTTTCAGAATCTATGTTGTTAATTATTGAAAATTTCTTTCTCGTCGCACTATTTTCGTGAAATAAAAGTGTTGCTCCAAGTCTTTGTTTTTCTGGCTTCAAGTCATTATGAGTGCTATTTAAAGTAAATATTGTGTGTGTGTGTGCTGCTGCTTATACAGTTAACCATTTCTCTTATCTGCAGCGCCTGAAATAACTTCACATTTTGTGGTACGAAACAAATGTGATGGAGCTGTTCATGAATGAAAATACTGTACGTATTGACTTTTTTAAAAAAAATTTAACGTCAACATTTAGGAACTAATAAAGAGTTTATATAAATTTATTTTATACAGTGGAAAAAATACGTGAGATGTAGTAGTAAAAATCAGAATTGTCGATTCACATCACATTTTTATTTTCCTTTTCAGCATTGGTAAACCTGCTCATTGATGTTGAACATTTCTATCCCATCGCTTTAACGTTTGGGTCCCAAGCAGCGCGATCGCGCTGTTGAGATTTTATGTCGAGAAAACCCAGTATATTTCGAACATTATGGACAACTGACGGTGCGTTACCGATTTTTGAAGTTGCGCGCTCATATTTACTGAAGCAAGTACATTGCACAGCTCTTTTTAATGTAAATAGTACATTTTACAATAGGTAAAACAATACTATAGATACTATTGGGATTCAAAATGCACAAAGCTCTATCGCGCCGCTTGGGTTTTTTCGTGCTCTTATGGAGAAAGCGCGGTTGCGCTGTTTGGGATTCTTCGACAGTGTTTTTTCAATATCACCTGGGAATCAAACGATTAAAAGCCTCTAGGCTGACTGTAATGTATACTCATCACTAGTTTGGAACAAAAGAAGTCGATTTAAATGAAAAGTATCATTCAACGTGTAAAAAAATACTTTATTCTACAATAAACATTTGAAAGATTACAACAGAACAAACAATATTTACAATTGTGCATAAATGCTGTCGTCAACTTGTTTAAATAATGTTGAGGAAACACATTTCACATGGGTAGGAATATCTGCGACTGCAGTCCTTCCTGTAGCTGGCTTGACACTCAAGACGCTTTATTTGTATCCGACGTTTCTTGGAAGGTAATTCTTGCAGGAAAATACCGAGTTTTTATCTTGTTTAAATATATAAGAGGAATTTTAAACGACACATGTGAAACAACACTGACTTGGCTACTGTAACCAGCGCGATTTTTTTCTGTTTCGATAGCATACTGGCGATGGTGTTATTGATATTTTCAAAAAAGAATTTTTCAGTAATTATTCTTAAGAATCGATAACCAGAAGCAAACATTTCGCATATCTTGACCAAATATTGCCAGTTCTAATAATCGGGGAATTTAAGTGTTAGGAAATCAAAGAATGGAAAAACCTGTTTCGCATTTTGAAATGCTGGTTTAAAAAGTGATCGCCATATTGGAAGAGTAATTCGGGAAACAAAATGGCTTCAATCTTCTAGACGTTTTTAATTATTCTGATAGTATAACTGCTAATTTTTTCAAACAATTGTTATCAATAATCTTATGGAATATTTTTGCCATCTCTACCGGGAGTTTTTTTCCCCGTGATATCATATTACTACTGCACTCTGTTAAAGAAATAAATCTCTCTCTGTAAGAACGTGTTTGAATTTCTTTCTAGTTGAAAATTGCAATTATTTATATTTTTCTCTATCACTGTAATGAACGAAAACTTTGATATCCATTGCAGATAGCATTACATATTTGAATATTTACTGAAGACAGATGGATCGGAAAATTATAATAATTTCCACCCTTCTTATATATATGACACATGTCTATTTGATGATTATTCTGTCTGAAAAGTTTCAGTTTTTTTTTAATACGTTTATCTAGTACACATTAAAATAATCATCTAGGAATCTGTTTTTTCTTCATGGTCCTCGTGCAGTCGGATGCAAGGTTGTATCGCCGAGAGAAGGTGGTCAGTCGTCGGGCCTAATCTTCCTGGTGTGTTTTCTGCAATCCACGTTGTACCACCAGTCGCAGATTCGTTTCTTCTGGTTGAAGATGGTTCCATTGGGACAGAGGAAACTGTGACGAGGGGACAAATTGCCACCAGGACACATGTGCCACACCTGGAAAAAAATATAACAAGAAAAGTCACATATACTGTCGAGCAAAAGCGTTATGAACATTTTTCAATGTGCTGACATAGAAGGCACGTGATTAAGTGGGAAGGGTATTTAACTGCCGCTGGAAGAATCATTCTTGCAAGGGATGGGAAAGATTGCTGATCTAAGCGATTTTAATAGAGGGCAGTTTTTATTGTCCTCAAGACTTGTGTGTGTGATCTGCCATTTTTAGTGTTTATTCAAAGCGGATAAATGAATATTAAACCATTTGTAGAGACGCCAAGCTGTTGTGCATCCATATATCATCAAAGTACGTCGGAGACTGTCCCGTTTGGCAAAGCAAAATCGGTGCCATACAATGAGCTGACAGACCAAGTGCAAGTGTTGCGGAATGCATAGTGCAGCAAAGTTTGTTGGATGTGGGACTGTGCACTGTAGACGTTCCACTTGTATGCCTCTGTTGACCAAGCGTCACTGCCAACTATGTCTAAGATAGTCTCTCAGAAAAAAAAGAGTTAATGTGTGTGGAAATGAACACACGCATTACTAATTTGTAATGACAGGAGTTATAATGCGCCTAATGGATGATCCAAAGAGGGATTTCTTTTGAGTCCTCTTGGTACGGTATATGTCTTTTCTATTCCTCTTTCCAGGTCCCTGGAACTTATCAAGCTTTGCACAAAAAGCGTCAGCAGTCTTACTCACTCATCTGTGGCCACACACGTGCATCCAACTACGCCACTCTAGCTTCTGGAAGCTGGATTTATGGGAAGTAGTGTCTTAGGATTAATTCTGTTTAGTAGAGGTTTAAATAACTTCTGCTTCCACGTTATAAATATTGGATGAGATGTCTGAAGATAATATAATTTTTTCATCTATTTACACTTCAGCAACTGTTTATGAAACAAAGTATACAATATGCATTTTTCTTCAGTATTTGAAATTATAATACTTAAATCTGGTGTACGTTGAGATGAAAATGGCCTACCCCATGGCTCGAGAATCAGTAATCAAGAAATAACCAACCGAATGCTACAAAATGTTCCAGTTAATCCTTTTTTGAAATGACGATATGTTGATGTCCGCCTGCGGTGGGCTGCTTTTCTCTTTAATGACACGTTATCCTGGGTCAATTTCCAATAAGATAATGCCACACCCCATAGAGCTTATATATCTCTGGACTGCTTTCATACTTTAGATTTTCTTGGTCAGAACTTTTCGAACGTTTATGCAATAGGTATAGACCACCGGATTTGGAAAACTCACAAAGACGTACAGTGCGCTGACGTACACAAACATGCATCGCTATTGGGGGTATCTATTATTGGTTTTAACATCCAATGTGTGCAATTGCTAACTATTAATCCTTTAACTGTCAATTAAAAGTTACGGGATTCGCTCTTCAATGTCACCGTTCTTCACATATGCGGTGTATTGAAGGAGGGAGCAAATCCTTCGGAAAGACTGTCAAGGTCATTTTACTGCATTCCAAAGCCTTTGGAATAGTTTTACTGATAGCAGCGCAAAGAAAAAAAACTTATATCGCAAAGATGTATATATTCACATCCGGGGCAGTTAACTCTGTAAGGCGAATGTACACTGTTGGTACTTTGGGGGCTTTGAATTCTTTTATGTGGAAAAAAGAATGTATCCGAACTGCGTTGGAAGAAGTAATATTACCTGGCAATCTGTGTAGGGGTCAGCGTAGAGTCCCGGCTGAGGTCCGCAGTCGAAGTCGGTGTGGGGGATGTAAGTGAACACAGGAAAGTCTTCCCCAGGGACCCCTTTTCGGGCAAAGGCTGTGTATCTGGACACGGGCTTCTTCCTCCTCCTTCCCCTCCGTCCTCCGTCCACACGCTGCAGATCCTCCTCCTCGTCGTCTTCGTCTTCTTTGCTGTAGCGACTCACCTGTGGGGCACAATATCAATTGTAAGGGATGCGAATTTGAAATTTTACGATGCATTCTGTTCATTGGACATTTAGCAAGTTAAAAGATTGTCATATGTCGTTCATTCGCAGGAAAATAGGATTTTCTCTTCCCATTCGTAGAATCGAGAAGGTTGCTTGAAGGCAAGGAGAAAATATTCCTGTCTAAAAGGCCGAATCGGTAGGGTGAGATTGGCGACAAATGTTATGAGAGACAATGTTTGTTGCCTCTAGAATGGAACGAGACATAAACAGCGAAGTTGAAAGTGTTAGTTTGGTAACGACCGTGCTGTTAAAATTGCTATTTAAAAACTGCTTTACGTGGGTGTGAACTTTGAATGGATACTATTGTAGATTTGTGGTTGTTCATGGTTTCCTGTTTAAAAAAAAGGGAAATACATTTGTACTAGAGAATTCCAGAACTACGTAGATTTTTTTGCATTCAAAAGCAGTTTTAACCACGCAACGATACTACAGTATTCATTTTTTCTCTATTGCTATCGTTACGTACGATTTGCTGGTCGAAAAGCTGTAGTCTTCGTTTCCAAATATTAATCCTAAATAACAGAAACTTAAAAAAAGCGTGTTCTGTCGCACCTGAATTTTAATTTTTTAGCGTAACGTTGTTCTTTCTTTTAACATCGCACCCTCATTGTACTCATTGCAATTTAAGTTCCAATAGGGTAGATATATAAATTTGTGATAATACTGTAAGTAAAGACTATCTTTTTCAAATATTCGCAAAGTCGGAAATAGATTAGAAAATCACTTTCGAGTCCTTTCACCGACAACTGATAGTCAGTTTTTGGGCATCACATCTTTTTCGAAGTAACCACTTCAATCATTTTATACGAGCTAGAAAACCTGGTACTGAACCAGAGTACTAGGGGCTAGCCTAGTACTCCGGGCTGCGCCTAGTCAGTATTTTCTACGACCCAGGTGCGAATTATCTAGAAATGAGTTTCCATTGATTCCAAGATGTGAATAAGCACAAGGTCTGGAAGAAGAGCCTGTGACGTTGTGCAAGTACTGAAATGATTTTCCTGTAATTTTTGAGACAGTGCACGATGTTGCTCCTATGTAAATGTATTGTTTTATAGTCTTCAGAAAATCAAGTTATGTAAACTACACGTGCATAAATTAAAACATCGTCTTATTACAAAAAGAAATTTCACGTAGTTATGAGATTTTTACTTGGAAAAGAGCTGATTTTCATGTGTGAATGGGATCGAAGCATGTCATTAATAACAGAATCTAAAAAGTCCTTCCGAATTCGCGTCCATTGTTAAGCGAGGCTGTGCACCCCCTGCGGGTGACCTTCCCGCGAAGAAGCGAGGTGTGGTGCTCTCATTCGAATCGTCTGCGCTTCCTCTTCCTGGTTTCTCTCCAGCAGACGATTCCCAGACTGGGTCACTCGTTTTCTTTCCTCTTCTTGACCGTCGCTTGCAGAGGGGGATGACAGACGATACTTTTTTTTCCCTTTCAACCCTTCGAGGCAAATATCGCTTCCAAGAGTGCGCACTCTTCTAATGAAGGTTCACGCTACTGCCCAGTGAAATGTCCCCACCTGATCATTGTGAGAGGTCAACGCAATCAATACCAATGAGCGAATAATATTTCTGGCAAGTCAACCGATTCACACTTGACATCGGTTGAATCTTGCGACTTGATAATCTCAGAATTTGTATCCAATCAAATCGATTTTTCGTTGTGGAATTTGAGAGCGATGCTAAATTCCTTTTAATAGGTTATTTGTATTGGCATCACAATTAAAAAATTAATAAAACGTTATATAAGAGGGAGGAAAAGGAATCGAAGAATCCTATGAGAATACATTGAGTATACAAGCACTGCAAATGACATCATTCACTCTGGCCATTTTGAATTCGTGGATGTAAACCTAGACTACAGCATGGTCAATTTGGCTCTGGTACTCTCGGCAAAATAAAACCACGAGAGCTTGAGTTTAAAGAGTCCAAAATGTGGTAGCGAGAGCTTGCCTCTAGAGGGGGCCACCAATGAAATGCTCTCACGTGAGTGAATATTAACGTCGCACTATTCGGTTACTGGAGGGCTTTGGTGACGAGGACGACACCTGAGCTGGAACCGCCTCTCCTAACTAACACACCAACGGCAGTTTCAGCTCTCGACAGATTTAACGTGCATCGCTGCCCTACACGGCGGGTCTTTAGTGGTACTGGCCTCGAACTCGTGACACGCTGGCCACGAGTTCGCTACCTTGGCAACCACGTCCGAAATGACTCTCACACTTGCCCGTGTCTTCAAAAGCTCAGCTTCCAAAATGCTGCCTATTTGAAAAAATAAACGTTTCCATACATCCCCAAAAGCAATATTTTTTGGTCAATGCAATTCATTCGTGTGTTTTCAGATCTTTAAGAAACGCTTAGAAGTATTTTTAGAAAATGTAATCCGAGGTCTACCTCTTTTCATTGGTATGCACTTGATTCTATACGAAGTCCAGTTTAAAAGTGGAAAATAGAAATTCCACGAATTCCAAATGGCCGGTAGACGGAAAATTCAAGTCTGATGTCATGGGAATGGGTTTGAGTCTATTTTGGGTCGAGGAAATGTCATTTTATCTATTAGTATTTGAACAAGTAATATAAAAAAAATTAACTCAATTCCTAGTTAGATCAACGAAGAAAAATTTTATTTTAGCTACTTTTTATTAAATATTTACAATTAATATAAATATGTATATGCATAGGACAGAATCACAACATTAAGCGGTAATTGATTTTTATTCATTATCATTAAAGTATCGTATTGTCATCCAAAATAATCATGTGTATAAATTTCAGTACAATGGAATGCTTTAAAACGTGAGAAAAAAACCTTTTCAAGTTTTAACCCAAGTCGCCAAAAATGATGCCAACGTGGCTGTATTTGTACCTCTTTGAATAATTAGTTTTAATCCATTAATCTTTGTTAATTATAATTAAAAACTGTATTGTCATCCCAAATAATCATGTATATGAAATTTCAGCTCAATGGAGCGCTTTAAAATGTATTTTATTAACGATTGAAAATTCCACCAAGATAAATATATAGAGAGTGTGAGCTAATAGTAGGAATTGAAAAATACGATGTCATTTGAATCACACATATTAAAGTTCTCCCTAACGAACCCAGTGTCACTTGTACGAACTGCAGGCGGTCCTTACCTTTCTCCTACTCGACAGAAGCTGGAGGTCGGTCCTTTTGAAGTTGAGGGGTGGCTCGGTGGAAACCGGCCTTCGAATGGACGGCTTGGGCACAAATCCATCCAAACTGTAGATGGCGGGCCGTGTCGGCTTTGGTTGCAGCAGCTTCAGCAGCACTTGGGGCTCTGGCGTCGTTGGCGTGGGGATGCGAAATCGCTTGGCGACGGGGCGTGATCTCTGAGGCCAAACCACTGACAAAGGATTGTCAGATGCCTCCTCTGTCACACCTTTGGGTCTAATAACAGAAAGGAACTTCAGTAAATCTCTGTATTTAACAAACTGGATGATTTCTAAATTCTAAAGAGTGAAGGAGAAATAAATCCAGCCTTTAAAAAAATAAATATACAGTGTGCAAAGTATGAATTAATTGCATGCGTGACGGAGATATTTATATGGATTGCCAATGTGAAACCATAATATGCATTTTCCTAAATTGTGTCTATCTTGAACTAATCGGATAAAAATTGGGAAAACATACGAGGTCGCTCATCATTCGTGTTCAGTTTTAAAATTTAAAGTGTGGGATTGTGCATGATACATCACATTTTTCTTTCAAGGTATAAAATGTAATTAAGTATCCTGAAGCAACATAAAAATTTGTTTCGAAGGATTTTATGAACCAATTTCTTTTACCTAATTATGCAGTGATCCCAATGTATTTTTTGCAAAAGGGGGGAAGAAAAATTCAGATAACATCTTACACAAAAGGAACTGCATTTTCAATTCAATTAGAAAATCAAACCATTGAATTCACAATGGCTGTCAATCTATTAAAATTGAATTGGAATCACGAAAAATTTATAATTTCATCTTTTAAACACTGAGAATATTTTTTTAAAAAATGGAGACCATTTTTTTAAAAATGGTGACAAAGTCCATCATTGAATTCGAGATGCATTACCTAGGAATTCGTTTTCATCCAAAACCTAATTTAACCCTCTGACAGGATCATCGATTTTTTTGCCGAACTGAGAAACATCCGTCTGATAGACGTGTGCTTAAGTGTTTTTGAATTTTATTACCTTAAGGACTGTTTTAAATGTCCTTATAGTTCATGAAATTGAGTATGGCTCTAATAAGATATGTGGGGTTAAATTAAGCACAAAAATATATTTTTATCGCTAGAATTGACACTAGTATTTTTACAAAAACTGATTAAAAATTTATATTTATGTAAAAGTAATTAAAAATAATACCAAACATGAAAAAACTATTGGAATATTTGTCTGACAGACGGTGATAGATAAGAAAAATCGCACCTATTGTGAGTTGAAAAAAATCGCCACGTGATCCTCTCACTGAGAAGAGTCCAACTGAAGATGTCAAGGCAGCCTACCCCGAAAATCACACCACAGCGTTATCTACAGGCATCAAAGCAAATCATTCCTGTCTGAGAGATGGTGTTCCGGTCAGAGGGTTAATTCGTTAGTGGGTAGTTGCACTTCAATGTGTTGTGTGTAATTCGCTCTACATAAAAAACCCGAGCCGTACTTGGGACACATTTTGAGGTATATTATATTTAGATTTAATATTCATCTATGTTTACGTAGCCCAAACATACATTTGTTATGCTAGGTCTTAAATGTTTAGAAGCATTCCAGATGTTTTAAGTTGACTACAACGCTAAACGAACGCATTTTACATTAGAAAAGAGGAAATAGCACACAGTAAAAGGGGATGTCAATTAATACTGTTTGAAATACAATAAACAGGGTTTTATTTCTCCCACCATAGGTGACGTTACGTGATAAATACAGTCACGTGTTCTCCCTTGAATTCAAATCAAACTGTCATTAGACTTGTTCTACTGATAAAATTTAAATGCAATTTCAAATGAGTAAATTGGGTAAAAGTTAATATATATATATACATTTATGATCGTATACTTTTAAATTGAGTGCATTTTGCTTACAAAAAGACGTTGCTATTGTTAACAAATATGTACTTTTAAAAAGAAAGCTTCACCCAAAAGCAAAAGTTGTTAACAGCGAAGCGCATAAACTAATTAGCTGCAAACACCTGATTGCATATATCGTGTGAGTATGGCATCTCATGAACTGTATCCTGCGACTATGACGTCACGTGAATTTAACCCATTCAGCCCCAAAATTTCTAACTCAATTAGTACCATCGCTAAAACAGCTGAAAATGTGAAGTACATCCTAAACATACATTGGCGTTATTAGAAAGTCTGACCTGGAATTTCTTCAGTTTCATTAACAATACAGTATGTATGTGGCTCAGCAGCTTATTTTTCTTGCTGGCTTGACAATGGGTTAATATGGGAGCAGGATGTAATAATTCTTATTTATCAGACTCTTCTCCATTTATAATTCCAAGTATTGTTGATAGGACTCTATTAAAGTTCCTATTCATAAGATATTGGAGGATGAAAGTTGGATTGAATCATGAGCGAGATATTCATTGTTATATTTGTCCTTTGTAGCCTGCAGTGAATTAATTTGTGATAAACTGTTTCCTTTCATGACACATTTATATTTGTTCCCCATGTTTTAAAACTGGTTGGTCATTTTAATCACTTGTGTGCTTGGAAAACAACAACAACTAGATGTCGTCAACATTTTCGCTTTGGGTATGAAAGGAAGTTAGTATTTCAAGATTATTCTG
The DNA here is from genome assembly GCA_019973955.1 of Trichonephila inaurata madagascariensis. Lineage (NCBI taxonomy): Eukaryota > Metazoa > Arthropoda > Arachnida > Araneae > Nephilidae > Trichonephila > Trichonephila inaurata. The sequence continues at coordinate 220,567 of BMAV01015847.1, forward strand.
TACATTTAAAAAGCAAGCAAAATGTTGCATACTTTATTGCTATTTTTTTGTGTGCATTAATTATCAGATTGAAGAAAGGCGTTTCTTTTTTGCTAACATAAATGCGTTCTTCAACAAAGCAGTAAGATGTTGAAAGCATCTAAATGAGCCTCACGATGTGAAGAAAAAGGATTTCAATCTCTTGGATCTATTTAACTTTCGTTTCACGTCACAAAATTATTTCATCGGAACAGTTATCGAATGGGCTACATATTGCACACAAATTGTATAACATCGTTAAAGTTAATTAAGAATATTTTCTTTTAACTTTCTAATTCAGGGAAATTTAGGTCCTGAAAGTTAACTTAATCCGAGGGGAAAAAATCCTATTGTGTATATTGAATCGGACGCCATACTTTGAAAAGTAATCTCTCTCTCTCTCTTCTGTGAAATATAGAAGTTTGTGAAAAACGTAAGTTTCACCTAAGAAGATATTCTTGGAAAAATATTTTGTGGCAGATTTTTAATGAAATAAAAATATAGTGACTGGATGTATTATTGCAAAACAAGAAAAATCTTGGATGCAGTAATGTGAAAGGAAAAAAAAAACCTTCGTTTAACAAATCCGAGAGACTCAATTCAAACCGACTTTTTACTAAACTTTTGAAAAGTAGAATGTAAAAAAAATTCTCTTTTTAAGGTCACACATTCTGTACTTTGCGTAACACAGCTAATATTTACAATTTCCCGGTGAGCTACAGGAGTAGAAAAGCCATTTCCAAGAAGAAACATGTGAATGTTGAAATGCTTTTTCCAACCAAGCCAGATGATTTGCGGTAAAACAAGTTGTACAGAGATCGAGTTTTACTACGCAGAAGGAAAATGAATTCATTAGTACTGTACCAAAAACTTTCTTCTGAAATGATGAAGGGTGGCAGTGGAAGCAAAATATGCAAGAAAGAATACTTTTACTCATGTATAATACTATCGTTAAGGTAGAATGAAAAAAAACAGTCTTTTAAGTATGGCTAATATATTGTTTCGAATTTTCTCAGTTTTCGCAACCCCATACAGGATGTCCCGGAACTTAACGATATTCGCTGGCACGAGGTGAAAGGTGGATATTCCCTAGCACTTGGTTAAGTGAGGACCGCACATTTTCGAAAATGTGGAAAATTGACACCTCCATCACATTAGCTACTGTGACCACAAATCTCACAATTTTTCGATGATTTTTTCACTAACAATTCACAGATTTCACCTTACGTAACCGTATTATTAATCGCAGTCACAGCATGACGGTTTAGTTAAAATTAACGTAATTTATATGAGTCGGGGTTTGAGAAAAAGATATATCGCCTAACTTTGATTCTTCATAAAAAGAAAACTATTACATACAACTCCAGGCAAATTTTTCAAAAGTTGTCCCATTTAGTTAAGACTCCAAAATGGAGACAACACTTGTTCTTTTCCGTGCATAACGATCCTGGAGAATTTTTTGTTTTGAGAACATCTTCATTTTAACTCTTTATCTACCGACGACACTTATAAGTACCACTCACTTTAAAAAATTAGATAGAATAACCATTTTTACTAATAATCTGACGATACTTAGCAGGAATATTCTTTGAAATCCACTTTTCCAAGATATATGGCAGCACGGGTTCTATGATGAGTATTTTAGCTGGAAAGGCGAATAGTTTTATAGAAGAAATTGCGTTTTCAGCGGATTGCGAAGATTGTTATTTTGGTTCTGAAAAAATAATTAATGTCGAAAGATAAGTGTCTTATTTATTTTTATTTAGTTATTTATTTCTTTTGTATGTTAATGAAGACCTTAGAAAACGATCTGACTATTTATTTTAAGTGAACAGTGCATATAATCAATTCTACAGTTGAGTATCTCTTTAATTAATTAGCTTTAACGGATTAAATTTCCCAAAGTTGAGTATTTTGTTTATGTATGTCCATTAATCTTCAATGTAGTGATTAAAAAAAAATATTGCATGAAAAATACTGCAGTAAATCATAATGCGGTAGATAAAGGGTTAAAAACAGCTATGTTGATACCTTCCATTCCATTAGATGTTATGGCCACAATTTCAATGAGATTCGTTCATTAACGTGATTTGCCATAGCCATGCTATAAGTCACAAAGGGAGCAAAAACCTTTACTGGTTTAGTTAAAATTAGCGTAGTTTAAGCCGGTTTGAGAAAATGATGTCACCTAAATTTGACGCTTCATAAAAAGAAAAATATTACATACTACTCTAAGTATGTTATTTCAAAAGATGACCCTTTTAGTGACAATACCAAAAGAGTACAACACTTGCTGCATTTCTACCCATAACAATTATTGCCATTTTGCTTTCATTTACAAAATAACTTGATTTTAAAAAACTGAATCTTAAAAATGTAACTCAAATCAAGCAATAAATTTAAAAATAAAAACTTAAAAAAATTTTGTAACACATTAATAACGTCAATGTTCGTTTTCCTTCGACACCTTTTTAAAAGTGACCGCTTGACGAGTAATTAGCTAAGATGATTCCCTCCACTGCTTCAACAAACCGCAGCTAGGTCCTCTTTTTGAATTGGTTTAAAACAAACTTTTTTTTATGCAGCCCCAGTAATAGAAATCGTCAAGGTTTGTAGTGAACAAGATGGCCATGAAATTCCGGAATATTCCATGTCCAAATGCTCCCGTAGACGATGCGCATAACTTGTTGGAACCACATATCCCTGTAGATGTTCAATGGCGCATCTTCCAGCGGGTCTGGCAAATTGTTTTGAAGGAAATTCAAGTATTTGGCTCAATTTAAACTTTTTGGTAACTCAAACGGTGCAGTTATTTTTCCTTTTAACCCTCTAAGCGGTCTGCGTTTAAAGTCTTGCCATTCTGGAGATGCTTCAAAAATGCACCGCACATATTTTTTTGTTTTCAGGTGGGATTCTAAAAAGCGGTTGAGCCGTATTTTTAAGAATGCGGCTCGGCCGCTTTTGGGAATCTTGCTTGAAGGCAGAAAAAGCATCTCTGGAATGGTGGAATTGTACGTGCAGACCGCTTGGAGGGTTAATACACAGGTTGATTTTAAATTGAAAGTTGTCTTCACGCATTCAATGTGGGTTTTCCCATAGGCCATCCATGTAAGTTGTATAGGTTAAAGTATCCATTCCTAAGATTCAGTTTTTTAAAATAATGTCATTTTGTAAAAGAAAAAATGACAGTGTGTTATGGATAGAAAAGTAGCGCAAGTTATACCATTTTGGTATTGTCACTAGAAGGGTCATCTTTTCAAATAGCTTGCTTAGAGTAAGTGGTATGTAATATTTTTGTTTTTATGAAGCGTCAAATTTAGGTGACATTATTTTCTCAAACCAGCTTAAACTACGCCCATTTTAACTAAACCCTGAAAGGTTTTTGCCCCCTTTGTGATTGTGATTTATAGCATGGTCATGACAGATCACGTTATTGAAGGAATCACATTGAAATTATGGAATTTGCGGTCACAACACCTAATGATGTGATAGAAAGTATTAACAGAGCTTTTTTTAAGATGAAGATGTTCTGCAAGTAACAAAATTCTCCAGGATTGTTATGCACAGAAAAGAACAAGTGTTGTGTCTCCATTTCGAAATCTTTACTAAATGGGCCAACTTTTGAGAAATTTGCCTGGGGTTGTGTGTAATAGTTTTCTTTTTATGGAAAGTCAAAGTTAGGCGACATCTTTTTCTCAAACCCCGACTCGCATAAAAATTACTCTTATTTTAACTAAACTAGCATACTGTGACTACGATTAATAGTATGGGCTAGGTAAGGTGATGCTAGTGAAAAATCATTGTGAAATTTGTGGCCACAGTAGCTAATGATGTGATGGAGGGTGTCAATTTTCCACATTTGCCAGGTAAAGTCCTGTTATACCCCACCCCTTGGAGAAGAATTTTTTTATGTCGCTCCAAAATGGCACCAAGGTGCGTTTTTCAAAGTCGCGTTCAGGCAAACTGGAAAAAACATCGCTTTTTGTCCGAAGGAGCAAAAATGGAACTTAAAGAAAGAACTCGAATCAAATTTAGCTTCTAATAATAGAAACTTTTTAAATTTTACGGAACAATAATCCCACGAAATTTTTAACTTTTCAAAATTAGGAAATGGAGAACATCCCGAATGAAAAAGAAGAATCGGAAGCTCGAAAGAAATTTTTCAGACGTTATGAACAAATTTAATAAAATCTCGTCTTCTAAAAACAGGAAATTAAGGGCATTCTGATAAGTAAAAACTTAATTCCAAAGGTCAAAAATGGAAAATTCCTTATTAACTTTTGAAAAATAAGCAATTAAGAACATTCCGAAAAGAAATCGAAGCTCGATGTAGAAAAATTGAAATTTTTAAGACGTTTATAAGAACAAATTAATGAAAAAATTCAACTTCTTAACGTAAGAAATTAAGAATATTCTAAAAAGAAAAATTGAAACTTAATGAACAAATTCCTGTATGATTTAGTTTCTTTTAAACACATTCTAAAATTACTCGAACAACTTTTCCGAAAACACGTACCTTACATCATTCGGATCCTTTCCTGCTATCGAACTGCATCTGCATCATTTGAAAAGCGCCATTCAATAATTAAGACCTTTTTTACAAAAAAATTAAAAAGAAAATAAAGCTTGCTTTCGTCTTGCTGTAATCGCAGCAACATAGAATCGAATAAATGGTAATGGCCTTTACCACTCGTGCATAGTTAGTAGGGTTGCCGATACCTAACGGTTTCTTATTTTAAAGAATTGAAAAAAAGAAGGGTTGTTAGCTTGGCGACAAAAACCAGGTGTGGGCTGTAATAGGAGCCAACCTATCGTCTAAAATAAATGTTTGTCAAAAGACACAAGGAGCTTTAATAATTGATGGATTACGAAATGTATAAAAACTTATTGGCGAACGACCTTGTAGCATGGCGAGAGGGATACTTCAACCAATCTCTTCAAAATGGCGAGTCTTCATTTGCTTTGGTATTAGAATTCACGAATGGTTGACCACGAGTTCGCGACCACTAGCAATTGTTAAATAAATCAAAAATTGTGCATCGTATACCTAGTGTTATGTTTTTACCAGAAAAGTTTCAGAGGTATGGAAGAATATTGGATTGAGTGAGTGAATATTAACGTCGCACTGTTCAGCTACACGAGGGCTTTTGGCGACGGACCACGTCATTTGGAACCATGGTCAAGTGACGTGGACGACATCTGAGCTGGCACCCCTCTCCTAACTACCACACCAACGGCAGGACGTTTGAGCTTTTGACAGATTTAACGTGCATCGCTGCCCTGCACGGCGGGTCTTTAGTGGTACTGGGTTCGAACTCATGACATGCCTGCCATGATCCGATACCTTGACCACTGGGCTACCGTAGCCCGAATATTGGATCGAATAGAAAGCAAAAAGCGATAATTTTTTACCTGAGAGATTCTTCTTCGGTTGTTATGTTGAGAGCGAGAGTGTCTTCATCTGTGGCAGGTTCCGTCGTAGTACGCGGTCGACCTCTGAAGGCTGCCAATTTTCCCGCCCACGGAGAGGGGAGGCGACGGGGAATGCCGATGCTCGCTTGGGGCGTCAAGCCTCGACTCCTCTGTAATGAAGAGAGTTGTTAGGATGAAACTAGTAATTTTATGGACCCATTTTTGATTTACATCTATATGATTTCATTTTTAGGGACAGATAAGAATTTTTTTGACAGAGATTTAAAATTTCGACTTGGACATTTTTGTTTTTGGATGGGATCGAAATTTTGAAGATTTCGTGGTTTTTTCATTAATTTGTGAATGTTGATTTGATTAAATGATTTGAGTTGAAGCAGTTCTTATAATGGGTTACAAAACCTCGTATAAGTTTTGTTACCCATCAAATAACATTAAAAAGTTATGATCTATATAAAAAGAAACTTTTATAGTGAGTCAATCTCGTCAGAAAAATTAGGACATTATTATAAAATTCATTAGCTGGGGCACACTATTTCAGGCATACAAATAAGGAGCATTATTTATCAATTGGAAATAGAATGAGTTCAACAATTTAAATGAATTTTTTGCTGTTATTGCATAATAAGTATAACGATTATTTAATTGTACGTGTCGAATGTACACTCAAAGACATCAACTGTCTACTTTAATTAGAATGAGACAATTAGCATTTCACTGTATGATGGATTTATAATTGGTCTTTTACTCTTTCATTCAGATTAACTATATCATTTAGACAAAGTTTAGCGCACAGCTCGAGATTTCAATAGCTAAACACTAGTAATATATAAATAATTATATAATTACTGCGCTCGTTGAAGTATCGAGCTCTTATATTAATTTAGCGCCATGTAACGGTCTTTTGGGTGCCGGTCAACCCAAAACTGAAAACGTACCACCCCTTTTTGGATTAGGACACAAGATCTGCGGTGAAACGCCTCGTATTAATGATCACGACTTGAAACCAGACACCACCCTCAAATAGTTTGCTCCTTAAGCCCCCTGGATGCAGTCCATTATAAGCTTCTAAGAATGAGTACTTTCGGAGCAAGAACCGATTGGAACAATGCTCGGTGGGAGAAAAGCGGTGTCCACCGGTGAACTGGAGGTCAATCGAAGTGAAATGACGTAATCAGGGGTCAGTGGGAGGAGGCTGACCGATTTCGATCGCTGCCCTTAAATAGTCTTTTTACGATGGTCTGCACTCTTTCCCTTCCCCCTCCTCCTTTTCTATTTCAGAAGTAGCTACTCTCCGTTCGTGATATTTAAGAAATTAAGGAGTTGATTTACTGGCAGATCCAAACTGTCTTCCCCCAATCATAAGCGCTTGTTAGAAGAATTGAATGAATAGGGGGCATGCAAAGATTCGTGACCTGTTTGTTTTTTTTTTTTTTGCTACGATTCTGTTTAAGGGCGTGCAAGTAGTATGCATGTAAAGCGTTCTAGAAGAGAAAATTTTCCGCTGAAAATCTTATATTACTATCTTTAATCGAATAAAACAGATTGTCAAGCCATATTTGTTATATATATGATGTTCCCCTTGTTTAACCATGTCATCTTAATTTTAAGAGTTTTTTTTTACCGTGTCTGACTAATACTTTTTTTTTTTTTGTATAATGCTGAGTAATAAGTTGAGTGAGTGAGTGAATATTAACGTCGCACTGTTCAGCTACACGAGGGCTTTTGGCGACGGACCACGTAATTTTGAACCAGGGTCAAGTGACGCGGACGGTACCTGAGCTTGCACTCCCTCTCCTAACTACCACACCAACAGGAGAACGTTTCAGCTCTCGACGTGTATCGCTACCCTACACGGCGGGTCTTTAGTGGTACTGGGCTCGAACTCATGACATGCCTGCCATGATACGATACCTTGACCACTGGGCTACCGCAGGCCCTTGAGTAATAAGTTAATATTATAGCAATTCAGTATATTATTTATTAAAAAATATAATACCAGTTCATTACAATTGCCTAACTTCAACTAAAGAGAGAATGCAAGAAATTGGTAATAAAGAGAAGAGAAGATAGGCACCTACTTTTAACAAATTTTGAGGCTTAAGGCTAAGCAGAAGCCCTTTTACTTTATTGGCCAATAGTTCACTAGATTCTACAGAATACAGCCCAAAAATATCGCCAGATTGACAATTTAAATGTTATTTTATACAGACATATATAGAAACACTTGGCCGGTGATCCCAATTTTTAATGTGGATATGAGTTGAAACGGAGAGGGCTATGCATCCGAGCTCAGATAGCCAAATTTTTGTTCAACCGACCTCTTGTTTTGTACAATTTTGAATGTTTTTAAGCAGAAGAAACGATTTTCTAGGTTTCAATAGTAATTAAAAAATGACACGATTAACTAACCATGAATGACCCATTCACTAACTGAAGAATGGATATCATATGGAAGCTCCAACAAATTATCTAAAAATGATGTGAAACTATTAAAAATTGTACTGTTATTATGTAACGTTTTCCAACCACAGCGTTACATACATCACAAGCTTCTATATAAAAAAAAGTATCTTGTTCAAATAAAAAAATATTGCAACCCATTGTAGCTAATGAAGTGTTAGAAATGGTGCAGCGAGAAGCGTTTGAAACTCGAGTTCGACGTAATAAAGGATGATTAAAGAGTTTTTCAATTGCGTCACTTTAACATCGAAGCTCGTTAAAAATAAGATTTCGAAAACGAAACTCACCGCCTCTGGGTCCGCGGCTACTAATAACCTCCTAACCCTTTCAACTGCAGAATTAAAGGGGGAGGGGGAGCAACAGAACTCGATACCGAAGCCGAGAACCAGTTTCGGGACGAGTCGTGATGATCCTGGCGGCGGAAGCTTCCTGCCTATTCCACCTGAAAGTTTCTTTGGAGAGTGTTAATTTGTAAAAACTTGTTCGCAACAAATTGCTTTCCTTGTTGCACGGAGGTCCTACTGGAGGCGGAAAAACTTTCTTTAAATCTTTTTTTCCCTTTTTTTCTTTCATAATTCGTTATATAATTGAAGATTTTTCTTTTTCAACAATAAAACGGAGCTTTAGATTGTATAAGCATAGAGGAAGGCTGTTTTAAAATATAGCATAATCTGAAAAGTAAATGAAATTTCCTTATCTACTTGCTACAAATTCTGCAATCGTTCCCTAAATTTACTGTGCCTTATTTTTTAAAAAAAATTAAATTTTTTTTGACAACATCTGTTAAATAAATAATTAGAATTTGTCCACATTGGTAATCTATATCGGAAGACAAAACTACATGGAAATGCAAAGCAGTTAATAAAATAATGAACAGTTTGTTGCATGGGAGTCGCTGATTGGATGAAAATACCATCTTTGGTTGAAAAGAAAAAAAAAATGTTTCAAATACAAAGATTTTACGAGTATGTTTTGTTAAATTACATAGGAAAAATATTTAATACCAACAAATCCCTTACATTTTGGGTGCGCAAAAAATGTCATTATATTATTGTAGAAATGTAGCTGAATCTGTCCAACGTTCAAGTAATAGTACATTATAAAGAGCCATAGAATTTTGCTGTGAATAAACACTTTGAACAAAGAATTAAAAGTTGAACGCTGTTGGTTAAGCCTTGCGATTTCATTTATCGTTTGCTCCTATGTGTTCGTGTTGTCATTCAATATTCAGTTCATTTTGGAATGTATCGTTCGATTTTTCTGTACCGAAGCTTTTGAATGAAATAAAAGAACTCGATTATGGATTAATAAAGTTGGTATTCTGTGTGTTTTATATCTTTTCTATACTTCATTTATTACTGCTCCTTCCAACACAACAACTAAACACACGAACAGATATAAAAGCTTTTCAAACAAATGGACTGCAACTCAAACTAAAACGAGGTTAATTGTATAAAAAGTATGAATACATATTCGAACTTAAATGATTGTTATTGCTCAAGTAATTGGGGATGCACACCAGCGATGAAAGTCGCTTCATGTTATTGACTTGTAGCAATTTATTCTCAGCCAACCGTTTTTCCTCGTTGCATGGAGGTCCAGCGAATGGACTATTTTCTTTCCTTTACGAACATTTCCCCCGTGTCTTATGAGCAACAAACGGATTCAAAGAGCTCCGTCAAAGAAGGATATCTCCAATGCGATCAAGCTTCTTCCTTAAGAGGAATTTCATTCACAAACAGGAAAAATTACGGAATACATTGACATCATGTTTTGCATAATACGCTTATTTTTAATAACATCATTAATGTGATATATTTATGTTCTAGTAGATAAGCATAATATGTTTTTAATGCATATTTTTTACTTTTGAAATGTTTTTTGTACTTTCAGTTACACATTACTGCTCATTCGGAGAGGAAGCGGAATATTCTAACGATTATACGTTACTCTGCTCATTTATCGGGGTGTAAAATGTTTTTAAGGTATCCGACTATGTTCGGAATTGTAATTTTGCAAAAGTGTACAAACGAATATGTTTTAAATATTTATTGTTTTTTAGATCAGAATACACGTATAAAATTGTTTTAAGAATATTATTACAAAAAAAAAAAAAAAAA
>BMAV01015847.1:233758-246703 GCA_019973955.1 Trichonephila inaurata madagascariensis
AAAAAAAAAAAAAAAAAATTAAAATGCAATATTTTGGCAAAAAATTAACTTCGAATTATTTATTTTCAAAATGTTCTCCTTTTATGAAAAATGGCTCTATAATATTAATATTTTGCTTAGACAGAGCTAAGACTTCTCCACAGAGCCTGAACTTGGATTTTATAAAAACTCATATTATTTTTAGAGTTACTACCAATTGAAATAATTATAAGTGTTTTTTTGTTAAAATTTCTCCATTCTGATGTATTAAAATATGAATATAAATCCACTTCTAAGTTAAGTATCTCAAACATCCTAGATTAGACTCTGTACAGCGGTCTGAGCTATATAGAGGAAAAATATTATTATTATAGAAACATTTTCCATAGAGGGAGAATGCTTTGAAAATAAATAATTCTAAGTTCATTTTTTGCCAAAATATTGCATTTAATTAATTTTTTATTTTAATAAAATTCTTAAAACAGTTTTATACATGTAATTCTAATCTAAGTGACACTAAATATTTAAAAAATATTCCTTTTTTACGCTTTTGCAAAATCACAGTTCCGAACGTAGTGGGATACCTTAAATGTCCTTTAAACGGAGATTTATCTTAAAAGTTTATATTACAAAAGAAGGAGAAAAAAATTAAATTAACGAAAAACTCATTACGAATCATATTTATTAATTTCACGAAAGTAATAGGAAAAAAAAATGAAAATTTTGAAATTAATGTAATTAGTAAAGAAAATCAGAATGAAGAGGTTGGCAATAAAGCACTGGGTGACTACTTACCTAAGACGAAGCAATAACCTAAAAAAAGTAAAATATGAAATCATCGGTAGATATTACATACTTTAAAATAACTATAGGTCTGAAAGGCCTAGTGTCGCTTTTGTCAACATCAGCGACAAACGCAACTCATAGGATTCGAAATTATTTTTGGAGATCGATAGCAGTTAAATCGAGTATCATACATTAACCCTAAAGAAGAATGCTAAATGCGAAAATATCCTCTCCCCTAACTTCGTAGCCGTAGAATGTTTTGCATTCTCAATTACATGACATGCGGATTAAGAGTTGAAAACTATATGAGGGGGACCGTAATAAATTTAGTTTGGGTATATCGACAGAATCCTATGGAACAAGAAGAAAATAGTCAACGAAAGTGGAAAAAAAAAGAGGAGGATTATGATGTTTGAAAGAAAGTCCTATAAGGAGATTTTTAACACAAAGCTAGGATCACTCCAACTAATATCATCCAGTCACATTCACCCACCGATACCTGAACGATCCCCCAATTTATTCCCCTATATCCCCAATTTATTATACAATATCCCAATGTATTTCCCCAACATTCCATTAAAGACCATCATGCTGTTCGGCTGAAGCATTCGCTGCCATCCACTCGGTCGTCGTAGCCCTTTGAAAAAGAAATTTTTTAAATTTCAATGAGAATGCAAGCATCCCATCTAAATATATATATAAGAATCATAAAAGAACTTTAAATCAATTGAATATGTATTTTAAACTTCGCCCGACTCCCCAGCTATGGTTTGAATGCGCAGCTGGCGGCGTTAAATCCTGCAATGGGATGAATGCACTTTTGAAAACAGCGTGCAATCTTTTGTAATCTGGCTGTTACTTCACAAAAAACATTCCATTGTGCGTCTTTTTTAATGGCTCTGAATATTCACATCCTTGTCCTTAACGTGACAACAAAATGGAGTCTTTCGTGGCCCTTGACGAAATAAAAGTAATTTTTATCTCTTGCACAAAACAGAATTACAGCTGATATTCTCCGGGATGAAAGAATTTGAACGAAGCATGAAGATTATTAATTTTTGTTTTAAACAATACTCCCCTCCCCCTACTGTAAAATAGAACCTCATTCTAAAAACACACATTTGTTCTCAGAGGATCCATTTGTTTTCAAAACTCGAGGCTATTTCTTTTTGCAAAAACTGAGAAGAGAAATATTTGGCCTTCAGCAAAACAACAGGCACTTAAATCAAATAAATGAAGAATATTTTTGAATTTTTTTTCCTTTCGAAACTTAAAAATAACAACCCTTTATTACATCACAAAGTTAGAAATCTATAATCATCTTTGAAAAAAAAATCAAACGACTTGAATCAACTTTATTTTTTTAATATATTAGTTTTAAAAAAATATCAAAAGAATTCATTGTTTATTTGAAAAATTCGTCAATAAGGCCAAGAATCTGCCATTTTTTTGTATTAAAGATTTCATTCTTCTACCTTATATTATTTATTAAACGAATAATGAAATTTCAACAAGAACTCTATTGAAGTTTTTCTGTGTTCTACTTTGTCCTTTTCATAAAAGAGATTTAAATCAAGGAAAAAGGCTTTGTGTGAGACTTGTAAGCGGCAGATGGAAGAAGTTGGGTTATTTCTGGATCACAATAAACTCATGCAATTGGAAATTTTACCTACACTTTTCCTTTACTATATGATTGGAAGCTTGCGATACCAATAAAACTATTAATGGAATCGTATATTAATAAAAAACCAAAAAGTTGTATCATTTTTAAACTGAGAAAAACATAATTTTACCTAAAATAATTCTACTCGTCAGAATGTCCATCCTCGCATCGAGCAACCCTTTTCCAGCGAAAACCTAATTTGTAAATTCTGTTTTTTAAGAAACATAACACTACTTATTTTTATTTTGAAGCCATCTCGACTGCTCTGTTTACAATTCTTCAATCCAACGTAGGATTAGTTAAAAATGCATAATAATCCTATAGAAGCTCTGTCTGGGGAATAAGCAGGATCTCCCATTGCAGGATTTTCTCTACTGTAATGTGAGTTTCCATTTTGTAAATGCTTGCGTCTATTGCTTCTTCTATTACTTTGAGCACTTTTTTACATATATGTTTCTGTCATTGTCTCCAATTCGTCCACATTTTGATTGCTATACCTGATGCCTTTTAGTTCAGAAATTTTTTAAAACCATCTTTAGACTGTTACTCGTGGAACTGTTTTATTTCCCCAAAGGCAGTACAGTTCTTTTTTTCAGTTTCTTTATCGTTTCAATACCAAGTTTAATTTTATAAACACGCACGTATAAAACAAATGCCTTTTTAAATGAAAAGGAAGGAATTCAGTTTTTTTTTTTAATGATTAAATAAAACACATACTTATGTAACGAATGCAGAAATCTTTGAATTTCGTTCGATTTGATTTGTGCTGACGTCGCACTGACGCGAGGCCTATTTATTGTACTTAATATCATGAGCAATCCTTTGAATTATATTATTGGTTATATAAAATGAGACGAAACTTTCCTGGTTACCTAACATCATCAGACAAAGTTTCGCACGGAAAACTAAGCATCAACACATGTTTCATTCTCATCATTCGCTTGCGTCAAAGCTTCATCCATTGACTCGCGAGTATAACGTTCTCCTTTAGCCAAAGTTACTGTAATGATATTACCAGATCAGTCAAAAAGTTATTTTGAATCGCATTTAAGGAGACTCGCGTAGCTTCAGTTGCATCCACTGATGTCTCCAGTCGATGTCTGTTTTTAGAATTTCGAACATCTTAGAGGTTACAAATTGGTCAATTGCAATCGAAGCATTTTGCACCAGACAAAATAAGGAACCCATTGAGAGTGATAATTAAAGAAAGCGAAATAAATTAGCCTACAATTAATCATAACACACACACACCAGGTATTAAGGTTAATTATTATTTTATTTGTAATTGTTACCTGTTAATTATCGCAGTTGTAATTCGGTTGATTAGTATTTGAAAATCATTTCATCAGCCAAGGTGTGTGGCCGTGGGCGATGCAATCAAAAAAGTCTCGGAAGGAAAGGACAGAGTCAAGGGCGGAAACGCCTCGCTGACCCACAAGGGTGCACCTCGGCCGAATATGGGTCATTCGCCGGGAATGGGTGAATTTTCTAGAATGATCCATTTTTAGGTGTTTCCCTTTTCTTTCTTTTCACTTGCTCTTCAATTCATCGGGGATAAAAATATTTTTGGCTTCGAAAGCAAGGGGAAACGAATTTCCGAGGATTATTTTTGAAGACATCGGATGATTTGAAATGGCGAAATCAAGGGTTTCGAGTTCCTTTGGACATTATTATTAAATAAATAGATAGATTCAAATATAGGCTGAAAAACTCTTTGTCAGTAGATAGATTACAAATTTTAGTTTTCAATAGTAGAATATCTTACAAAAGTGTCAGATAAAATATTATAGGGTTCTGTATTCTAAATAAATATTTAAAAATTAAGGCGTGCTATTAGAGCAGTGTTTCTCAAACTGTAGGGCGTGCACCCTAGGGGGCATGATAACTCTACAAGGGGGGCGCGAGCATATTGAAAAGTCGAAAACAAAATATTGTTTAAAAAATTATTAATTTACTGAAAGCAAATAAATAAAAAATGAAATACATATTTACACTTATAAATATATCAGTACTGCGCAATGAATTTTATAATTATTTAAAAAATACTACGTTAAGAACAAATTTAATAATTATTAGTGTCCCCATAGGTTGTCATATATAAAATTAAAAACAAAAATTAACACTTATCTTGATAATTTGTGTGGTTTATAATTAACCCTTAAATGCCGATTAAAAATTACGTGATTCGATTCCCTATCCCACCGTTTAACACGTAGACGAGCGTATCTGGTGTATTGGGAGGGTAAAGGAATAAAGAAACAAATAATCTAAAATAAGTAAATTTTTCTCAAAGACAATCAAGATCCTTTAATTGCATTCCAAAGCATTCGGAATAATTTTATGGGTAGCAGTGCACAGAAAATATCGTACTTCGGAAAGATATATACGTATATATACGTCCGGGGCAATTAACACACTGGCTGAGAGAGACGTTTATATACGCCGGTGGCACTTAAGAGGTAAAAGTCGTACTGTAGATTTAGCTCCAAAGTATAGTGTTATTGAATTCAATGCATCGTTATTGTACGGAGGGGAAGGGGGGCGCGTTGAAAATAATGATTGAATAATTCGGTCGCTAATATTGAAAGTTTGAGAAGCACTGTATTAGAGAAGTACTTGGGGAATTGATTAAGGATTGTGTCTTTATGAGCCTCATTTAGATTGTTATTTGTTGACAGGTTTTTTTTTGTTAATGTTGCACTTCGAAGCAACACGAGAGCTAACAGAAACGGACCTTCAGTTTTGAGCCATGGTCAAGTGCTGACACCAGAGCTAGCACCCACTTGACCACCACGGAAACATGTTTCAGCCCTTCTACAAGACGAATATTGATGTAAATAAGTTTCTTTTTCATTCTTCTTTACGGGAGAATTTTTGTTGTAATAACAAGTAATTTTCTCATTTCTCCTCACAACGAGACTTCAGTCCAATACGTAATATTGTAGTCGACCATTCGGCTCCAATGTCTTTCAGGTTACTAGAATTGTTATAACGAGAATTTGAAAGGCAAATATACGTTTCAAAATCGTACAAAAGTAAAGGCCTTATTCAAAGCTTGTGTCAATTCAAGTCGTCATCTAAACGCAAGTGGACACCATTCGTGATCTATGGTTCGACAATTTTTTTCCAGTGAGGACCCTAGGGCTGTCCCGTGGAATATCTTGAATAGATGTATTTCAAACCATGGCGAGTTCATTTCGTCGAAGGGCTGCTTGCATAAAGAGTCGACGCAGCATAGCGTAGAAGTTAGTAGAATGAAGTAAAATTTCGAATCACTGTCCTCTTCCCACAACTCGTAATCCAAAAGGGTGGAATCAGATTTCCCGGAGTATAGAATCAGTAAAATGTTTGCAAAGTAATAAGTAAATAATTGTTTTGTGAGTTATAAATATAAAATAAAAGTTATGGGAAAAGAACACAACTTAAAAAATTTCCGCAGAGCTATTTTCATACCAATATACAATGTATTGGTCACATTGGTATCTACTATGGGCTCCTAACAAATGCTGAACGGATTTGAGCCCTATGAATCGGATCGAAGTTCAACCTAAAAGATTCCTAAAACATGTGTTAAGAATTTCATGATTCCTTTAGTCCATTTAATGTGATTTGATTACAGTTAACAAGCTCGTTAGATGATCTCTCACTTGATAGGGGAAGTCCTCGTTTACTATTTTTCCACCTAGGGTGTGTGGAAAGAGAGAGAGGGAGTGGAGAAATATTAACGTCGCACTGTTCAGCTACACGAGGGCTTTTGGCGACGGACCTCGTCATTTTGAACCACGTTAAATCTGTCGAGAGCTGAAACGTCCTCCCGTTGGTGTGGTGTGGGAGTTAGGAGAGGTGGGTGCCAGTTCAAGTGTCGTCCTCGTCACATGACCGTGGTTCAAAATGACGCGATCTGTCGCCAAAAGCTCTCGCGTGGCTGAACAGTGCGACGTTAATATTCACTCACTCTTCTAAACTACCACATCACGTGAACAGGAGGACATTGAACCTCGACAAATTAAACGTGCATCAACCTCCTTTACATTATGGATCCTCAGTGGCATTAGGACTCGAACACCCGGCACGCTGGTCACAAGTCCATGGCCCTAACCACTAGGCTACCGCGTTCACCTAGGGTATGTAAAACGAACAGAAATTCTTTGATTTGAGAATAAAAGGCAAAGAGTCAATCAATTTCCGATTTAGAAACACGAGCAGTGGTTGCGAAGAAAAGCGCCATTCGAGGAAAGAGTTTTCTCGATTCCTCCCCAAAAGTCCTCGAAACTCTTCTTCGTGGGCATTTCCTGCTCACATCCATTCATCACCGGACGACTTCCTTGAACAGAAGGAAGCGGTCGTGTTAATCACAGGGATTAAACATCTCTAATTGAATGAGAAGTGATCTTTCACGGTGGAAGCTGTGATTTCCTTAATAGGATGGGAGGAAATAATGCGTTTCTTCACTGCGATTTAAATACATTTGGCTTCCAAATGAATTAAAGTGGAGAAAAAGCAGTTACCAAAAAAGGTATTTTTTTAAAAATTACACGCTGTCTCGTAAAACATGCGCATAAAAATGTATTTTCCCAAATATCATTTTTTGTCTTATATGATAATCACGATTAAGTACAGTTGAACCTGTTTTTGTGCGTTAGATAGGGGGACCGCATAAAAAAAACGCAATTCAAACATTTCATAAATTTTTAAATATAATGAACTATTTCGTGGAAATACTATGCGGTGGATTTATTTTTATGCGGTGGATACGGACCGCATAAAAAAAGTCGCATTTATAAAATATGCCAATTATTTACGAAATTTATGTAAGAATACTTCCATAACAAAATAAAAATAATTAAATATTACACATGAAAACATTTTTAAAACATTTAGTTTCTCATTATATACACGGATAAGTTTTCAAAATGCACATACATAATTCATTGCTACTCATCGTAATCCAAAGCCCTGTAATTAATAAATTCAAGATCGCTTTCGTCATTTGAAAGCACAATTTCAATTGATTTACTTTTTGGCAACATAAAGTAAGAAATAAGTTTTTGTGACAAATGTCGGGTGGTCAGTTGCTTGTAAATGTCACGATAACGAGATATACATGATTGAAGACTTTTTTGGAATTTTATACTCCTTTCTTAATTGGTATTTATTTTAAGAAAATGCTTTTCCAATTTGTTGGAAAGTTGTATCCCTGCATATTTTTATCCTCTCTCAAATAATCCGGTTCTTCTTGTCCGTCTTCATAATCTATCAAATTATTCATAATGTCACTGTCATTGAAAGTTTCGTCTTCAATCAAGCGCTGGCTGCTGGAGCGTTGAGAGACAGCAACTGAATGAGCATTGTTGGGAGACTGTTTATAATAAATGAACACAGCGTCTTGAAGTGTCTACATTTCAGTGGTGTAACGTACACCCCCGCATCACGGAGGGGGGGCAGGAGTACTCTAGGGGCCCAAAGCTTGACTTACGCTAAATACGTATTTAACCAATTTATAAAACATTGAAGGCAAAGCCTGACTTTCAGGGGGGAGGACATGCCAGCATTCTCCGTTACGCCACTGGCAAACAGATTGAAAACATTACAGTGGTGCCAAGGCCATTGAAATTCATACACAGTATAAAAAAAGATCGTGCATAAAAAAATCGCACAAAAAGGAAATTGCATAAAAAAAGACCGCACAAAAACAGGTTCTACTGTATATGTTATGGCTGTATTAAAAATTGCGTGCGTCGCGCATTTTCATTGAAAGGGTTGATAAAAAGACTGGATTCAGAACGATTAATTTAGAGAACTAAGGTCACACAAAACTTAAGTGTGATTAATTTTAAAATTTAATTAACACTTAAAACATGTGCTGTCCATTTTGAATTCGATATTAGAATGAGAAGTAAAGAATGATAGACCCCAATGTTTTGATGGGAACAAAATCTATAATTTGCTAAAATTTGTTGTATAGACTCGAAAAAGAGTCATTATATTGGAAGAGTAAATTCTATTATACCACTTGAGAATCTACATTCGCATTCATATATATTCCTGTTGTTTGCTATTGCTACCTGTCTGACGTACTCAGATCAATGCAAAGGACTAGTTATACGCCTGTCGTTATCCGTAACTTTGAGCACCATTCAGATGACAGTAAGTTTTGGCTCGGTTCCACCCCAATTTTGAGGGAGAACATCCAGGAGGTGGTCAGGGTTCTCCCACCTCTCTTCCTCTTTCACCAAACGTACGAGAGAATTTGCGGCTCGAAGGCTATTTAGAGTCCCCCCATGCCGCAAAGGCACTATACATTTACAAGCATCCATGTGTTCTCCGGGATTCAAATCCAGGCCCTACGGCACAGCATTCAGGGCCAATATTCCTACTGAAAAGATTGCCTCATAAAATAACACGGTGTAACAGTTTTTAAAACTTTACTTGGAGTTTATCTTCCACCTCCTTACAGTGGAAATACATCGAGCAAATGATATCATATACCGGAAGTAAAATATAATTCCAAAGTATAATCCTAGTTTTTTTCTTTCTTTCGGAAACTACATTCAAAGGGATGCACTAGTCTACTTTTAAGGAGGAAAGTTGGGTACCAGATCAGGTGTCACGCTCGTCACTTGACCTTGGTGGAAAATGACAAGGTCCGTCGCCAATAGCCCTCACATGCCTTAGAATGCGACATCCCTCTCTTGAAAGAGAGTTATATTTACATCGCACAACAAAGATGCACAAGGGCTATTGGCAATGCACCTCGCAATTTTGAACACCGGTCAAGGGACGAGGATGACACCTGAGCTGGCACCTCTCTCCTAACTTCACGCCAACGGCCTCGATATACAGGGTGTTTATAAATGAATATCGGAGTTTTAACACTTTATATTATTTATTACATATAATTTATATATGTAACTCATACATCGAATGAAAGACCAACTGAAACAGTTTTGTTTGCTGGCATGTGTGAGCATGCGCGCAAAATGTAGGTTATTTTTTCCCCTTCACCGCCGGTGAGAGCGTTGGTAGAAAAAGGGCGACTAGTGAACAGAAATCTCCAGTTTGCAGACAGAATCTGCTGTTACTGTGCAACGAGAGTTCCGGTGGACACTCATAATGCGCGGATGTGGAGCTTAGAAAATCCTCACGAAGTGCTAGAATCGCAACGAGACTCTCCTAAATTGTGAATTTTCCGCCATATCTCGGCGGAAAGTGTATGGACCTTTCGTTTTCGGAGAACCAACTGTAACTGGTTCTGCCTATCTTGATGCTCTACAAGTATGACTATTTCCTCAATTGGTAGAAAGTGAACAAGATAACTTCATTTGGCAGCAAGATGAGGCTGGATTGTCCCAGTACGCGATTGATTGAACATCACTGTATCCAAACAAAGGATTGGCCGCAAAGGGCTTCGCAATAAAGCTTATTTCGCATGGCCTCCATTTTCATTCGATCTGACGCCATGTCATTTTTGTCTGTGGGGGTTCATTAAGGATTATGTGTACGTACCTCCACTACCAGCTGACCTTCCAGACGTAAGACACAGGATTGAAGCAACTGTTGCAAGAATTGCTTCAGACACACTGAACAAAATTTGGGATGAAATCGCCTATTGACTTGATGTGTGCCGTGTGACGAATTGAATATTTGAACAGTTGTAAGCTTGTAGGTAAAACCGTTTTAGTTGCTCTTTCATTTGATGTATGAATTGTGTGCTTGTAAGATATATGTAATAAATACTATAAAGCGTTAAAACTCCGATATTCATTTACAAACACCCGGTATTTAACGAGCATCGGTCTGCATGGCGGGCCTTCAATGTTTCCAGCCACAAGCCCATGACGTCGACCACTAGGCTATCGAGGAAATCTCACTCATTTGAGGAGGAAATAGAATTTCGGTAGGATCGCATTAAGGAACATTTTGAGGGTTTCCCTTAAGTCAATAAGTATTAAAGGAGGAATACTTTAAAGAGGAAATTCCTAATACTTACGAAACATTTGATACCATTGAACATACAGCCACTCAAGAAAGTACTGGGACACTTGGCATGCATATCTGGAGTCATTTATAAAATATATTCATCATATTTAAACAAAAACAAAATGAATTAAGAAATATTTTAACATTTGGTGTACAGTATATAAGGAAAATTTTATTAGTATTATAGAATAATAGTTGGATCTATTTTTCAAATATATAATTCAAAAAAGTATTGCTACACTTCTGAAATGAGAAATTTAACAAATATACAGCACATCAATGGAATTTAATTTCACACTACTTTTTTAGACTAGAAGTTTAAACATAAAGATTTCAACAGATAAGATTATTTATAAGAAAAATGGGGATAAACCAAGATATATCTGTTGGTGTGCGAAATCTCGTAATAAGTCATTGGAAAGAAGGGAAATCGGTTTGCTGTGTAGGAAAATTCTTGAAATTAAGTCGACTGTTTTTAACATCGACAGGTTCAAGAAAACAAATAGTGTTGAAAACACAAGCAAAGATCAGGGTGGCCAAGGATATTTAATGAAAGTGAAGAGAGGTAGATTGTGAGACAAGTACACACATTAATCCAAGAACTAGTGCAGTAAAAATGACTTTGCAATGTAAAAGAGTAGGTTCGAAAAATCAGTAAATCCTGAAACTGTCAGAAATATTTTTAGAAAACATAAGTATCATGGCAGAGTACCTCAAAGAAAGCCCTACATCAGCAAAGCAAATAGACAAGCAAGGTTGGCATTTGCTAAAATGTATGTAAAGCAACCAACTGAATATTGGAAAAATGTAATTTTTGTTGATGAAAGCAAATATAAGATTTTCAGATCGGATGGCAAGCAAAAAGTTTGGTGGAAATCAAATACAGAAATGCATGTCAAAAATTTACGGCCTACTGTCAAATATGGAAGGGGTAACCAAATTGTCTGGGGCTGCATGACAAGCTCTGATGTCGGGAACTTACATTTTATTGATGTTATAATGAATAAATATGTCTATCTTGACATTCTCAAGCGAAATTTAAAGCAAAGTGCGAGCAAGCTGGGAATCTCAGGACATTTTAAATTGTACCAAGATAATGACCCGAAACATACTGCATATATTTTCAAGTTATGGGTCCTCTACCACTCTGTCCTAGTGTTATTAAGACTCCCGCTCAAAGTCCAGATCTTAATCCCATTAAACACATGTGTGAGATTATTTACAGAAAAAACTATATGATACCGAATTTCTAAGAAGCAGGATTTTAGAAAATATTTCGTCGAAGAGTAGACCAAAATTGATAGATCGTTTTGCAAAATATTGATCCAATCTATGCCATATAGACTTCGAGAGCTCATAAAAAGCATGAGCGGCCAAACAAGATATTAATTTCTAAGTTTATAAATCGTTTTTCTTAATTTATTGGGAAATGTCCCAATACTTTTTTCAGCACGTGTTTTAACTCCATTTCTTTCATTTTCAATTTTAACCATATTTGCATTAATGCACGACTTTTGTTCAAATTATTATTATTTGTATTTACCAAAGTAACACTTCTTTTTTTTTGGTTTGATTTGTATGTTTAAATAAAATAGTACGATAAAAATCTATTAACTGGTAGTGTGTCCCAATACTTTTTTGACAGACTGTAACTGTCTTAAGCTGGAAGTCGAAAGAAATTACAATTTTCCTTCATTCTAAATCTGTTGTGCTCAAAAATCAAGTAGCAAAATCTGAAAGTTACTGTTTCGAATTCTCAAAAAATATTTGTTCTGCTTATTTTATGTGATTTCTCTCCTCTAGAAAAAATAAAAGTCACCTCCTTCTCGAAAAAAATAAGTTTCACTGCTTTATAATTAAAAAAAAACTGCTAATGAATTAGATCTGTAATTCGAAAGATTATTTTAGCAACTTAACTCAAATTTAGAAATACATTTTCCAAGGTTTTCCTCTTCCGCTATTATCGGATATTTATTATCCTTTTTTTAAATCCAGGATTTACAAATAAGAGGTATCAAATATGTGATAATGCTATATTAATCACAGTTATTGTGTAATGTTTGTTTAAAGGGTTTCATGTACAACAATTGTTAAACCGCCTTTTCTTTAAAAAAATGACTCATTTTAAAAAAAAGTTTTAAAAAAAAAATTATTTAACTTAGTGATACTCAACCTGCGGCCCGCGGGCCGCATGTAACCCACCGAGCTTTTTTGAGTGGCCCACTTATGACCCATTGTCCTAAAAAATTCAATTAAGAACAATGTATTACAACATTTAGCGGAAAATCGACCCATTTTGCTGTCGATGTCGTACGGGTGCGAATTTTAAGAATTTTTTTCTATTTGAAACTGTAATGGTTAGTAATTGCAAATAACAGTGAAATAAGGAATGAACTGGTGTAATACCCATTTTATGTGTGAATCTGGTAATTATAAGCAAATGGGTACTTATAAACAAATAATACCGATTTCAGTGAAAACTCCTCTTTGCTGCCATTCTGCATTTGGTAAATTAATGTTTGAAATAAATAGAAGAG
>BMAV01015847.1:257644-272921 GCA_019973955.1 Trichonephila inaurata madagascariensis
TCCATGACTAGCCCTTAAATAGAAGCTCTCATTTACATAAAACCATGTCATCTCTACGGAAAGCGATGGTTTTCAACTAAAGTCATAGTTAAAAAGAGAATTTTACCCAAGAGGATTAGTAGAAAGCCCGAATCCTATTAGAGTGGAACACGAAGGAAATGTTATTTCAATTTCTGATCAAGATGCCAGATTATTTCGATAAATTCCGAGTTCGTGTCCCGGTAACTGATCAGGATTACCGGAGAGGAAATGAAATATCGAATATTTGATAGTCGTTGTCAGCTGGAAAGGAATTGATAATATAGAAGTCGAATTAAAAATTATCTAAAGGTGTTCAAAAAATTTCCGAATTTGAATAAGATGTCATTGAAATTCAAATGGCATGGATTGAAGTCATCAGATCAGAAACTTTCTCTTAAGAATAATCTTATTTGCACATTTTTCCACACGAAGATTACGAAACAATGCATTGATTCGATAAGCTCTTAATGCTTCATTAACTCAATTAAAACCGGGGTTTACTTCGAATTCGTTACTGACACTTGTCTGAAAGGGAGTGAAAGCATTAAGAAAATATTTATTGGAGGATCTGTCAATGGGAATATCTAACAGCATATATCCCATTGTAGAATTTTTTGGCTGTTTCTATTCTACACAAAGGTCTGCTTATCATTGAACCACGGTCCCATGTGGAGGTCGACGCTTGACAACTTTGCACTGAAACATCTTTAGTTGCTCTACGCAAACTTTTTCAGAGAACCATTTTAATCACCAATGGCCTGCGTTATTTCAAAAAAAAAATCAATCGAATAAAACCTTAAAAAGAAATTGTGTTTTTTGTTATAATATACTTAATTTTCAAAGTTCGTTCTAGGTGAAAGTCCAACGCACACAGGAGTAAACAATGCATTGGTAGCCAAGGCAAGAGCGCTTAGAAAGTAGCTGCGAGAATAAAACAATATCCGCGTTTCTCCATCGTCCATTGCAGATATTCAATGTTTACACAATGTGCAGAACTTAAGCGATTTTTTCCATCCATAAAAATGTGTATGACTAAAGGTAAGCGGATTTACTTAAAAAGAAAAGAACAGTCTTCATGCAACAGGACGAGACAGGCGCCTCGTGCGTTGAAAGCAGGCTTCACGTTTGTGCATTCAAATCCGTTTTCGGAAAATATTTCCTCATTTAGTTCCTTTCACTTCCATCTCATTTCCCATTCACTCCAATTAGAGCCCCATTAGAATTGCAGATCTTGTTCCTTGTTACCGTAACGGAGCGGGTCACGGTTTGAAATGGGGTTCGATCTGGTTCTCCGAACGATTGGGAAGCTTCGCTGTTCGGGGTCATTTCTGAAGGAAACACCCCGGGACACTCGAGACAGAAATATCGAATCTTTTTGCCTATTTTGTTTTCATTTAATATTATGTATTTGCATAAGGAGTTAATGGTCGGACCACGGTCAAGCGAACGAGAACGATACTTAGATTTGATCTTCATTTTCCTAGCTTCGTAGACCCCCTGCGTACTCCACGCAAACCCTGGATCTAAATTCGTTCCTGAAAACCCAGCCTGATGTTGCGCTGATTACATGTCAGAGGTTGTCATCTTTGAACAAATGAAAAACCAAGTAAAAGCTGCGTGAACTCTAATGAAGATCGTTTCATTGAAGTTGAGTTGAAAACACAAGAGATCTCTTCCCATTCTCCCCAAGTAATGAGCTTATTTTATTAAACTAAGATACCCTTTGTGCCTTGTCGGGTAAAAAGTTGTCGGGCACGTTCTTAAAATTATTAACAAAATCTCTAAATGATTGTAAATTAAAAAAATAATAACTGTAGCATTGGTGGAACCTGCTCAGCCCATCCAATGTGGGGGAAGGAGTATTTATTGCCATCTCACTGTAAGCAACAAGAGGGCTTTTCACTACGGACCTCGTAGTTTCGAGCCACAGTGAGTGATCTAAACTGGCAATCCCCTCTCCGTACTACCACATCACGCCAGGCTCTAACTCATGAAACGTCGGTCACGAACTTGGGATTATAACCACTAGGCGACCACGTGCACAAGCCAATCTAATAAATATGAACAAAGTTTTTTACAAAACTTCAATGGGAAGTTATACAGGAAAGTGTTTGGTTCGCCACTTGTATTTGCACCCAGTCGGGCTATGTTAAAAAGAAGAACAAAATAATAAATAAATAAGTGAATTAGCCAATAGTCTGCAAGTTCGATGGATTGTTTGGTTATTTAGAATGGATTGTTTATGGACGTATTCTAAAACACGAGAACGATGGGTGATGAATCTCGTCATTAGGATCCATGGTTAAGCCTCCGTGCTCCAGCCACACTCGTCCCTTGTCAGTGAGTGAATATTAACGTCGCACTGTGCAGCTACACGAGAGCTTTTTGGCGATGGACCACGTCATTTTGAGCCATGGTCAAGTGACACTTGAGCTGGCACCCCCTCTCCTAACTACCACACCACACCAACGCCAGGACGTTTGAGCTCTCGACAGATTTAACGTGCATCGCTCCCCTACATGGCGGGTCTTGAGTGGTACTGGGCTCGAACTCGTGACAAGGCCAGCCACGATCCGATACCTTGACCACTTGGCTACCGCGGCCTTCGCCACTTGTTAGAAGCAACGTCGACCATTGTAATCTGCTACCGGTTACTAGGGATACTGAGCCATCATCTTCACTAGGAATCTTTCCTACGGGGCAAGACCTACAGTTTGAGAATCGCTGATTTACAAGAAGGTTTAAATCCTGGGAGAGCGCAATGCCATATCAGCCGTATCAATGATACGGGCCCCCCAAGCTACAGGGGCCCCAAAATGAGTAAGCAAAAAGTCAGAAAATGTTAAAAAGAGCCTTAAAGGAATTTCGGTACAGGGCCCACTAAGGACTAACTAAGCCAGTGATGCTTTCCCAGGTATATTCATTAGGATAAGTCTGGAGATCTGGCAGAGGACTTATCTTCCGATCCGACACCCTGAAAGGTGCGATTCAAAAAGAAATGCAAAATCACTATTATTAAGGTTAATCAAACTGCTTTACCCAAAAAAATCCTGGAAAATGATGTCTTCTTGAATGCGTTTGAAATGTGCAACTCATAGATCATCGCTCCTTCTATGAAACAACTGTTTTTCCATTTCCCAGATGGCGTCAAAATTAACGAGGAGGCAGCATCTTCGAGTGATGCAAACCTTTCACTTTTATCATCAGTAATCGGGCGATGTCGTAATGAAAAAAATGCCACCCATAAGCCCAGTGTTCATGGAATAAAATTTAACCTTTTTCCCAATCATTCTAATGCGATTAGGGGGATCGGTCATTGGAGTTAATTCATTTCGTATATTGAAACTAGACTACCCCCCTTCGATTCTTTTCGGCTCATCTCATTTCGCAATCAGTGATACGAAACACTCCAATTAGAGCGGCTGCCGAAATCATTAGAGATCTCGTTTAACCCACTGCCTTCACTCCCGGGAGTCATTCGAATAAAAGCGTTCCTTTTCTGCCACTGGACAGGTCAGGGTTTTTTCCCAGGAGAGGCTACCACAATCGGGAGAGATTCAGATACTTGTCAAAGTGGTTTACCGATGTGAGATACGTATTTCCAAATCTCTCACACTAGTGGAATTTTTAATATTAAAAATGTTCCTGAACTCCAGAGAAGCAGTGGAAAGATTGCAGGGAATATTTAAAAGTTAAGCAATTTTTTAAATATTGCTTTTTATTGTATTTGTTTATTATGTTGCTAACGATGAACTACAATATCAAATGTTCCATTTTGAATAAACTTTGTTTACTTTTCAAGACTTAAAATGAAAATTCATTACGTTCTATGAATAATATACCATCTTTTTTTAATTACTCATTTTCAAAGATTTGTTAAATTTTCGGATGCTTCAAAATTTGAAATAAAATGGTTAAAATATTAAGAATTCTTTTTGGAAGTCTAAATTTAGATTTTATGCTACTTTAACGCATTTTATAGGACATTGGTCTCCAACCCCCGGTCCATGGACCGGTACCGGTCCGTGGATCAAATACTACCGGTCCGCACAAGAAACATTAAACTATTTCCCTTTTATTTACTGTAGTATATTATTCTTGGGTTTGGGCTACTTTTTATGAAAATCACTTTATATTCCTTGTTTAATCTCTTTATATTCATTTTCTGGTGTAGCTATATTTTATTCTGAAGTCACGATTAAAGACAATTAAATTAAAATTATTAAATCAAAACAGACTAAAATATAAACAATCAACGCCCTCCCCCTCGGCGCACCGCGGTAAAATTAACAAACGTTGACCGGTCCGCGGCGATAGAAAGGTTATAGGCGGTAAGAATTTAATGGAGTTAAGAATATATAAAGAATGACAGACGGATTGACTTAAAAGCTACGCAACAGTTATTGGCGTCATTATTTAGAATCAAGGTCAAGAGACGAGCACGAAACCTGAGCTCTAGCACTCCCACCACCAATTTTCCCCATCCCATCTACTTAGCCTCTACAGATTCAACAGTATTGAATATCAGATCTTCTATTAGGTGGCTCTTGAATGACATCAGGAATCAAAACCCATGACTTCCGGTCATTCGAAATACCCTCAGGCCCGCTTGTGCAACTCACCGAACAGACAGGTGAACGTACGGACTTGCATATTATTCGGAATGGTAACTGAATGTACCAAAAAGGTACGCGGATAAGACTTCATGTTTTACCTTAAGCTGCACCATTCACAGTTCTTTTCTTTTAAAGCATGGTAATACCAAATCTCATGTTGCTCGATTTATGGAAACCACGCTTGAAGCTGAAACAGTGCCGCTTAACAAGAGACCCTGGCCGATTCATCTTGAGTGGAGCACACTCTGAAGATGCATTGTGGTAAAAACACCTCGCGTTTTTTGTCTCTTACTTGAAGACTGCAAGAAGTGCAAAGTATTATCAATGCTATCCATGGAGAACTGTTAGCTGTTCGAGAGGAGACTAAGTTAAACATCTCTCACCCTTTCGAACAATATTTTTGTCATTAACTGTGTAGCTAAAGTATTGCCCTGAAGCCTCTTTTCATGTTCTTACCATCGTTTCAAACAAAGAAGACTTCTATGACACTTTTTGCGTCATTTTTTTATATTGCATTCTAATACACGTCTACTTTTCGCTTAATGCCCTGCAAGGCTGTTCTTGCACAGTTTTCTTCCCTTGTTTGCTCTCCTAATTTTTTGATTACTGCAGCTTCCTCGATTTTCTTATGAAGAAAAATTTTATTTTGAATATCATACAATTCAAATTACAAGTTAAGTTATAAAATAATAAAACATGTGTTATTTTATAATCGTAGACTAAAAGGGCCGTTGTTACTAAATCCGACTTTAAGGATTAACCAGCTATTCTGTAGGGTAGAAAACACTTCTATAATTTTTTAAGCAGTGCTTCTCAAAGTTTCAATACTTGCGACCCAATATCCAATCATAATTTTCATCCCCTCTCCCTGCACATAAATATGATGTATTGAATTCAAAGATACTATACTTTGACGCTAAAGCTGCGATACGACTTTAACCTTTTAAATGCCACCGGCGTATATAAACGCCTCACTCAGCCAGAACGTTAATTCTCCCGGACGTGTATATACGTCTGTCTGAAGAACGATCTTTTCTCTGTACTGTTATCCATGAAATTATTACAAAGGTTTGGAATGCAATTATATAAAGGACCTTGACAGTGTTTGCGAAGGATTTACTTGTCAAAGGATTTAATTATTTCTTACTTTTCTCTCCCTCACAATACACCACATGTAATCGACTACGTGTTAAAAAACGGTGACATTGGGGAGCGAATCGCATAACTTTTAATCGGCAGTTAAGGGATAAATTATAAACCGTACAAATTATCAAGATAAGTGCTAATTTTTGCATATAATTTTATATATGACAAGCCCATGAGGTCACTGGTAATTATTAAACTTGTTTTTAGCTTAGTACTGTTGAATTAATTTTATGAATGTATCAGTACAAACAATTATTTTATACGTGGTTTATATCAGTATAAGTTTGTGTTTCATTTTTTAATATGTCAGAATGCATCTCGTTTGCTAACTTTCAGTAAATTAATATTTTTTTAAAAATAATCTCTTGTTTTCTACTTTTCAATATGCTCACGCCCCCTTCTAGAGTTATCACGACCCCCTAGGGAGGCGTACCCCACAGTTTGAGAAACCCTGTTTTAAGGTAAAATAGCTCGTGCTTATTTTTTTAAAATTAACAGTTAATGAATATTTTTGATCTTTGAATATTATTTGCAACTAACTACTTTCACAGCGTTCAATAACTTCCCTGGAAATAAAATTTGTACCAGAATCAAAATAATAAAAATTAGATAATATTGTTAAAAAAGACACACATTCACAGTTTTATTTTCTCTCTGAATACCTTAATTCAATACGGACAAATAGTACCAACTGTAAAGCAAATTTTCTTGATATAGAAATACGATTAAAAGATAAGGTTTTACTACTGATATTTTTGACAAAAGAGAGAAATTTAAATTCAATATTAGAAAAGTACCTCATTGGGAACGTAATATACATGGATCAATATTCAGAAATATTACTAATAATTACAGACAACGTAATAAATTTCTTGTTTCAAAAAAAATTCAGAAAAATAAAAATAAAAAAAATATATTATTAAATACTGTTTAATTCAAAAATACTCAATTTTATTAATAGTTATTTGTACAAAGAATTCTAATTAGAATTGTCTTAATTGTATGGATTAAATTTTTTTGAGAAGTTTAATAGCTTATTATTATATTATAGATTTTATCATGAATACTCATTTTCCCTAGTTAGATATAATTCAGATTGCATTTAAAAATACTTATTCTTCTCTTTGGTTTTATTCGAAATTCGGGAATATTTTTTATATACAAATACAAATATATTTCTAGAGCATCTCAAGTAGCTGTAGTATTTATCTTTATACGCATAACTATATAATTATTTTAGTACTATAATTTTATACTTTTTGCAAAGTGCTACAATTCAACTGTTGCTTATGCCACATGATCGTTAGTAACATCAAAGTCCACGAAATTCGTCGCGGATAAGGCCTAGATTTTTACGCCTGTCATTAGCCTTATCTGTGAGCACCATGCAGGAGAAAGTACGATTTTGCTCGGTTCCACCCCAATTTTGAGGGAGAACACTCTAGGGGTGGTTAAGGGCTTCGCACTTCATTTCCCCATCCACCAACCTCACAGGGCTGCGGTAGCTCAGTGGTCAAGGTATCGGATAATGGCAGGCATGTCATGAGTGAGTGAATATTAACGTCGTACTGTTCAGCTACACGAGGGCTTTTGGCGACGGACCACGTCATTTTGAACCATGGTCAAGTGATGTGGACGGCACCTGTGAACTGGCACCCCCCTCTCCTAACTACCACGCTACACTAACGGGAGGACGTTTCAGCTCTCGACAGATTTAACGTGCATCGCTGCCCTACAGGGTGGGTCTTTAGTGGTACTGGGCTCGAACTCATGACATGCCTGCCATGATCCGATACCTTGACCACTGGGCTACTACAGCCCCAAGCACACATGTCATGAGATCGAGCCCAATACCACTAAAGATCCGCCGTGTAGGGGAGCGGTGCACGTTAAATCTGCCAAGGGCTCAAACGTCCTCCCCTTGGTGTGGTTGGTAGTTAGGAGAGGGGGGTGCCAGCCCTAATAATCCCCCTTAATGCAGCTTCCCTAATTTTACAATTCTATTATCTGTTTTTTTTTAAGAAAAATTCCAATATTTGTTTTTATGTAAAATTCATTTATCTTTAGTATCATATGTAAAGTTTTCTCATATATATAAGTCATATATTTTTTTAAATTATTGATACATAGGACTTAGGAACAAGCTTTCAATCGTTTTCAAAAACGCTTCAATAACTTTACCTCACCATCTCCGGTACAACTTCCGTCGGGGAGATTTTAAATCGCAGCGATTTTATAAAGGAACTAGCAGGTAAACCCGTTCTTCACACTGGTGAATCGAAGAATTAAACAATACAAATTGAAGGATAAAGAAGTTTTTAATGAGTTATTGTTACATGAACTGCAAATTTAAAAAAAAATTGCCTTTTTCATACCTCAGCTATTAAACTTTAAGACTGTTGGTCTCTAATAACTGATATATAAAGGATTTTTTTTTATTTATAACGACCTCGTAACTCCCTTGTGGGTCGATTTTGAAAACACCTTCCTAAGCTTATCTCTGCTCAGCAAAAGTAACATATTGTTACAAATTTTGTGTAATGGACCCTTAAAAAATAGTGTAAATGATTTATATCTGGGGATGTGTAATAAGTTAATATTACTTTCTGTTATATTTATTTTATGTCAAATTTGTAATATTCGCAAGCAACGCCGTTCCCTATATTATAATGGTGATTCAATGGAAACATTGCGAAATATTGGTGATAGGACCAAGTTGGCATCATTTTTGATGACCCTGTTGGCAACTTGGCGATTGATCGAACGGTATAGAAGTTCATATGCTGTAGCGCCACCTGGTGGGAATCTGCAACAAAGAGATAGCCCAAAAACCTTCTTCACAAAAAAATACATGTACTTGAAAATTTTCATAGTGATTGGTTGAACGGTGTTGGAGTCAAGTGAGGTCATACATACAAACATCCATTTATATATATATATCTTTAGATTCCAGTTCAAGCGTGATATTTTTGACAGAGATATAGGGTCTCTCTAAAATTAAAATTTTCTATTTAATATTGCTGTTGTACAGGGTTCGCAAGCGATTGAATTGTAAAATGTAAACAAAAATACGTTCTGGTGCTATGTCAGAATAACAGGTTCTTTTATATAGAATTTCGAAATTTCATTATTATTTTATTTTTTCGTCATTTTAATTAAATTTAATTGCTTTCATAAATCGATTCTAAAATGTTAGGCCTTTATTTTTTTCTCTTTTTATTGTGTATTTCATAACCCTTAGAATTATATATATATAATAATTCTCTTATAATTAACTCTTAGAGAGAGAATTAAGAGTTATGAATAACTCTTATGAATGAATTCTAAGAGCTATTTTATAAGTTTGGCCTGTCGAACAGTACGGCGTGTGTTCAAAAGAGCCTATTCGTAGATGAGAAAAAGTTTTGAAGAAAAATCTCTTATCACAAACACGGGATTCATTACGTACTTATGCACGAAAAAACATTTTCTTTCGAAAGATTACCCTGGGGGAACTGGGAAGGGTAGAGAAATGAACAGTTATTACAGAAAAGAAAACAGTCAGATAAAAGTTTCATATTTTTCGTGGTGAAAAAATCAATTATCGATAAGTCAGGACAAAACACACATGGATAGATTTCACACACACACATTGTCGAAAACCACTCCTCCTAAGGAGGAATCTTCGCCTTAAAAGGAGCGCAAGTATGAGTGGGGTGTTAACAGCAAAAAAACAACGTGACAAGATTTTTTTTTTCAGATTCGTGAAGGTAAGAACAATATTTTGTACAAAAAACAACTTTTAAGAAAGTTTTTCAATACTGGTTTGTTGTGGAATAGGAATCGTTGTCCATCCGAGAAGAGCCCGGGGCCCCGAAACAGACAAGAAAAAAGTGAAACTGATTCGCTCTAATAATTTCCGCCTTAATAAACGCGAAAAAGTGAGACTGGCAATTAAAGAATGCCTTATCATTGAACTCATTTCCCACCTTTTGTTTTTGAGAGAGAAAACTAGGAAATTATGTTCTATTGTTTAATAAGAATAATTTTACGCTTTTTTTTTTTGGTTTTTGTTTATCTCGACCCGATGGATGTTTTAAAGGCAGGGCAGCACATTCTGCGTTTCAAACAAAATGTTTTCTCTACTTGTTACAGCAATAATGTAAAAAAGCACATTAATTGGATCAGGGAAGAAAGCTGCGTGTAACAGCTACAAGAATGAGTATTCTGTTTCTCGTAATTGTTCAAAATGATTATGAAAATGTAGTAATTGTTCCATTCAATTGTTCTATTTCGTTGAATGTTGTTGGAATAACAACGAATTTGAGATTTTGAAAAATTCTTCCCTTTCTGTATATATTATTTTTCTCAAGTCGATTTTGTTTTGTCAGAATTAAGGCCGAAAAAAACACGAAAAATTCTAATTATTTACTTTCTACAATGTTCGAAAATATGTTTAATAATTATACGAGAACAAAAAAAATACTAGTTTTCAAGTATTCTTTTTTGAATACTTGAAGTTAAATATTTTTAACAATCGGAGGAATATGAATAGATATTGTTTTAAATTTTTTCTTGTAGGTTCATTTCATTACAGTAAAATACACAAAACAGAACAATGAAAAGCCATGTGAAAATAAGACCATTTCTGCAAACACCGATATTTTCACCGAACACAAAAGCCAAATCTGCAAATAGCAAAACCCATACCGATAAAAATTCGTTATAGCAAATTTGCTTGTACATTCTACACAGTGCATATAAAATTTAAGAAATTGCCAAAAAAATGAGCCGATACCCTCAATTAGTTTCATACCGTTAAAAAACCTTGTAGCCTTACCATATACACAACAACATGCAAAATATATTTTTTTTCGGGGTAAAATAATTCATGAAAATCTGATCTGTATATAAAAGTGAGATTAAAATTTGATATCTTTGTATTTTAACTATTATTAATTTTAAAAAAATGTGTTTTCGAATTAATTTTTTAATTCTTGCACATTGCTTTTTCTGTGTAATAGGCCAAAAACTAATTGTGAGTACAAATTACTATTTTGCTTAGGCATTTAAGAAATAACCTTGGAAAGTGAGTACGGAACGTTCATTGATACTAGGTATAAAATATTTTTAACAATGTGATTGCTCTACAAACGATCATTCTTTCGTCAAATTTTCTTTTGCAAACAAATGCTTTTAAAAAGAAATAGAATAATATATCTTTAAGCTTAGGAGATTGTTTATTGGCGTCCCATTTCGATAACTTGTATTTTAAGTCCAATGAGAGCACCACACGAGCAATACTTCTGGTAAAAATGCCATAAGAAGTAAACATTTCCATCATTAAGTGAATCTTTTAAAGAGTTGCATGGCAACAGCTGCTATACATGCTCTCTAGAAATCATTCGAGCCATTCAAATAATTTTTGAGTTGCGCACTAGAAGAATATAATTTCACACACATTGTCGGATGTTCGGAAACCGAAAGTTAGCACTTCAACCAGACCATGAAATTAACTCCGTAGAATACAAAAACATTTTATAAAAACAAATGGCTTACCGAAGTGAAGTTTCTTCGCAGTTTCATCGTCGTCGCAGCATCGACCACAACTGTAAATAAACAAAAAAACTAAAATGAATACGCAAAAAGGGTGAAGGCGTTTCAGAAATTCTATAATTAGGAATCTAAAGAACATTTTAGTTTGTTACGTGAAGCGGTTATGGACTTTTGTATTTCAGTATAAATGAAATGAACAAGAAATATTACATCACAATATTAGATTTAAACTTGTTTTATGGTTTCTGTTGGGGGACTCCCCAATGAACAACAGATTTTACGCCAAAGTCAGACGAGATAGATGACACTCGAGTTTTGAAATCTCCATCATCTAGTAACCATTTTCAAATTCCATTGTTTTTATTATTGTTGACTACAGTATTTTTTTTACGAAGATATGTTAATCGGTAGAATTTGGTTAGCCGAGCTCAGGTAGAGAGAGCAAAGTATTTCATTAATTTGCTAGTTAATAAATTATTATATAATGAAGTATTAAAGTAAAATAACGTAATACATTTAATAAGCTTGGTGGTTTTTGCTTGGTACCCAATAACGGAAAATGATCGAAATAATTCATGTCACACCACAGCAGTAGGTTAAAAATGAAATATTAGTAAATACATCCTTCATTTTTCTCCTCTTTACATGTATGTGATAAATGCAAATAAAAAAGCTTTGGGGCGATCCACAGAATTCACTTAAGTTTCACGAATTTAACAATGTAGATAGACAGGAAACATATTAACTGTGATGCCTAGTAAAGATTTTGAGCTAATATTTCAATAATTTTTCTGTGCGGCTCTCAAAATCGTGCCTCTCGTCTCATCAAATTATGAATAATATTAATATTTGGATCACCCGAAGGTTTCAGACAATTTACAGCATAATATAGAACAATTATCTATCTTATATGAATAATAAGACAACAATTATGTAGTAGACCTGCGTAATAATTGCATATCAGCCATCGGCTAATTATACAGCTTTATTTCTTGCTTATATGAATTTATAAATTAAGAAGCATAAACAGATTATATCTTAGGAACGTTTCACATAGGTATAATACGACAACATGTCCATTACTTTAGTTATGGTAAGTCAATTCCTTGAATGATTGTTGGATACGGAGCAACACACAAGCTGTCGTCCTTTCTAATTCTAATATGTCAATAAAAGAAGTTATAGCACAAACCAGACTCGTAAAGTTTGGCACACCGAAAAGGCATCTCGAAGCCAATGTTTCAAAACTTGTTCTCTTCCTCTAAATATTTTAATTCAGTGACGAAGTAAATTGGATTTACTTTTCTGCGTGTTCTCTTTAGAGAAAAAGCTTACAGAATTATGATTTTTATACTGTTTGAGAAATTCAAACTTTTCATCAAAGACTGATTTCGTTTGGAGCATGTAAACTAATTAGTCAATTTTCAGCGAACTTTTAAAAGTAGCATTGAAACGTTTCATTAATAATCGACGACTCTTTTTTTCAATTCCTATGATTAGTTTCCACTCTTCCTATATACATTCGCTAGAAAAAGTCTGCGTTCACCCATAACAAATCCTACAGCAAAGGTAAAATTTAATAGAAATATAATTTTTTATCTTACAAAATTTCATGAATTTGTTTCCTATTAATTAAATATTGAGCATGCAAGAATTCGTTAATTTTGAATTAAAACTACTTAAGGTGACAGGAGTTTTGTATCAAAGCACACAAATAGTAGGCAGAAAAAGTCTGTGTTCACTATTTGAATATTCTTGATTCCTGGAATTTTTTATCAACAATTGTTAACAGAATTTCAATTATCAAGTAAAATAGCTGAAGAAAATCGTGTCACAATAATGTTTACGTTTTTTGTGAGATACAAGCAAACCAAGGACATGGAAAATAAAAGGAAGGAAATTAGTATCAGTGAGCGTAAAATCCTTGTAAAAATGTGGAAAGATGGAAAAAGTCGTCAGGATAGAACCAGATCCGTTGGAGGGCAGTATTCATCTACCAAGAGAGGAGGTATTTTTATAACTTTAAATCTACTAGAGAGTTAACACATCCAAACCTCATTGAGATCGTCTAAACTCACAATCAGAGAAAAACGAAGTATGATATCAATAGTGAAAAGAATCAGAGTTGGAATGCAACTCAAATAGCAACAGACATTCATGAGAAGTTTAACAAAAACCTTTGGGTGGATACTGCAAGAAAAATCTTGAAAAAGGCCGGATACTGTATTCGAGTGGCTCACAAAAAGCCTTATATTTCAATGACCAACCGGCTTAAGTAGATAGCTTTTGTAAAAGAGCAAAAACATAAGCCTCCGGAGTTCTGGAGGACTGTGATATTCTCTGATGGGATCAAATTTTGAATCTTCGCATAAATGGTCGTAAATTGGTATGGAGAAAACCTTGCACAGCGCTTCAAAAAGAGCATTTAGTACCAACGGTAAAGCACGCTGGCGGTGGAGGTGCGTGGCGAGCAATGGTGTTGGCAAGTTGGAGTATATCGAATTAATTATGAACAAACATGATTACCTCGATGTCCTAAAAAAACAATTTAAAGGAAAGTGCCACCAAACTCGACCTAGGATCGTCATTTTGTTTCCAACACGACAACGATCTTAAAAACACCGCTAAGATTGTGAAGCACTAGCTTTTGTATAATGTCTCAAATCAACTGCACATGCCCCCGCAGTCATCTGTGATCTGAAGCCTATGAAACATTTATGAGATTTGCTGGAGCGTAGGATTCGTCAACACAATATATCTGAAGAGTGTTCTTAAGGACCAATGGGATGAGATACGCACTGAAGAAACCACAAGATTTGTTAGTTCAATACCGAAACGAGTTCAGGAGATTCTCAAAGGAGGAGGTTATCCAAGCAACAACTAAATACCTCATTATCCTTTTTTTTTAAATAATTTTTATATTTACTACTAAAACGGTGAACGCAGACTTTTTCTAATTCATTTTTGTTAATATCGCTATAAACCTGTCTTTTTATTTTAAATTCTATGAAAGCAAACCAAATTTATTTTTGTTATTCTGAATACTTAAAATGAACTAAATAAAATACAGTTTAAAAATTATTTTTAAATTCTTTTTTCGTGTTCATGCTCTGTACATGAACGCAGACTTTTTCTTGCAAGTGTATATTTATATACATATCTTGTTCAAATTTTTAATCTCTAATAAAATACTTTTTATTCATTCACTCAAGTACAAATACATTTTTTTAAACTTGTAGTGGATGACACTTGATGTTAATACAGTTTTTTCAAATATTTATACATTAATTAAATTTAATTAATGAATAAATAGTAACAAACAAAAATAATAGTCCAACACGATACATAAAAAGAAGAATGAAAAATTTCAGGGAAAATCGCTCTCTATTTTGCCACTTAATATTGCGATTCTGCCATATATACATATTTATATTAATTGTAATAATTTAATAAAAACTAAAATAAATTTTTCTTTGTTGACCTAAGTAGAGGAATTGACTTAATTTTTTTTATATACATTACTTGTTTTTTTATTTTTAAATTCTCTTCTAACCAGAAACGCATCGAATCAAATGATTGGAATGTATACGATATGTGGAATGAATATTTCCTTTTTTTTTTGGTTTTGGAGAAGGAACAGGGGGAGGGGAGAACTAGTAGATTCTACACTTGGGCATGGACATTAAAAGTTGGATAAAAATGAAGGGAAAACTGGAAAGAAAATTTGATCCTATATGCGTATGAAACTGCCGAGTGAGTGAGTGAATATTAACGTTGCACTGTTCAGCTACACGAGGGTTTTGGACGACGGTTGATTGATTGATTATTAACGTTGCACTGTTTAGCTACACGAGGGCTTTTGGCGACGGACCATGTCATTTTAAACTATGGTCAAGTGACGTGGACGACACATGAGCTGGCACCCCCTCTCCTAACTACCACACCACACCAACTTAGCA
>BMAV01015847.1:273308-283372 GCA_019973955.1 Trichonephila inaurata madagascariensis
TACTTTTTCTTCATTCATGTTGACGGTTTTACAAATTTAAAAAATAAAAAAAAAATGAGTAAAATATGAAAAAATGTGTATAAATCATGCATCACATACTAATCTAACTGTTTAAACTGGTTTCAGTCGAATCCGAATTCTTGCTAAAGATCGACAATGCATAAAAGTGTACGTGTTCAAAAACGACAGAACTTTCCCTTGTACCCAATGTATTTATTCGTTTGTTTCTTGTAATACGATTGCGATTCTTTTTTGAATGAATCATCGCACAAGATACGAATTCTTCCAAAATTCATATAAAATTTAGAAGATTATTAAAGAGAGCAACATTTAAAAATTTTAAACTCTGGGTCTGAGATATAAGCCCCAATGGGGTAACGTAGATTAGGACCCCCTGCAAAGTCAGGTTTTGGGCCCAAAGCTGGATCTTACAAAGGGCACGTACTTGGCCTCAGTCAAGCTGTGAGGCCCCTAGAATCCTACCCCTCCTCCTTGTATGCGGGGGTTGAGGGGGTTATTGAGTGAATATTTTACATCGTAATGTTCAGCTTCTCGAGAGCATTTGGCGGCGGACCTCAGACTTTTGAACCATGGTCA
Organism: Trichonephila inaurata madagascariensis; assembly: GCA_019973955.1. NCBI lineage: Eukaryota > Metazoa > Arthropoda > Arachnida > Araneae > Nephilidae > Trichonephila > Trichonephila inaurata. The sequence goes on from BMAV01015847.1 coordinate 273,906, forward strand.
AGTGACGAGGATGACACATGAGTTGTCTCCCCTTCTCCTAACTACCTCATCAACGGGAAAACGTTTGAGCTCTCGACAGATTTAATGTGCATCGCTCCCCTACACGGAGAGTTTTCAGCGGTACTGGGCTCGAACTCATGACACCCCGGCCTGGAGTCCGTATCCTTGACCACTAAGCTACCGCGGTCACGTTGCGGGCGTGAGTGTTACGCCGCTGAAAAATCATCATTAAAAAATTCGGTGCACGCTCGCTAGGGATAAGATTTGTTTTAAAAATTAATTCGTGCAGGAATGAGTACTAAAAACTGAATAAAATCGAAACAGGAGCAGCACTCTACGCCTTTGGTTTCCATCGTATTTTTTTCTTTTGTTACTCGTTTCGTTGAGAACCGATTATTTATTGTTAAGTCATGAATCGAGCGAATGTTTGTTGAAAAAAAAAAGGTTTTTTAATCGATGCAGCATATTACATTTGGTCATTATGGTATCTAGTCCATTTGGACAAACGCACGTGCTGTTTTGCATAAAGTGTCGATACAATGTTAAATCACCTACACTATTTACGCTTCCCAATGTTAACGAGTGGGTGCGGAAAAATGCAGGAATTAAAAACAAAGAGCGATATTTATCGGGAAATATTTTCCAGTAAAGCTTTCTAGAACTGTTTCTCCAGCCTATTTTTAACAATAAAAAGACTTGTCGGCCTTGAGACATATATCACATGAGGAACCAGAAATACTCTGGAAACGGAAAACTCGGCATCCAAGTGGATATTTTCGAGCGTCGTTTGAAACAATCTTACGACACAGAAAAAGAAAAAGAAACTTGCGCAGTTGTGTGTCTCGGGAAGGCATTTAAAATGTTTCATTATGGTTTTCTTTCGTCAAGGTAAACGCTGATCTGGAAAAAAAATCAGCACCGTGTTTTTCATGAATAATTCCAAACATCTGATCTGAATAGATTAACTGTGTTTTGCATTACTCGTTTGTGAGAGCAATATTTTGTGTTGATTTTTTTCACTTAACTGATTCTCGGAATGGTCATCCATTTTTGGTGTCTAATGGGGATGGATGAGAAGCGCTCAGATTGGGGCAATGAATATACAACACTAGAGAATTATTTGGCATCAGGATTCGATTTTATTCAGTCAAGTGAGAGCGGTAGCCGAGTGGTATAGGTATCGGATCGTGACTTGCCTTGTCACGAGTTCGAGCCCAGTACCACTCAAGACCCACCGTGTAGGGAAGCGATTCACGTTTAATCTGTCGAGAGCTGAAACGTCCTCCCATTGGTGTGATGTGGTAGTTAGGAGAGGTGGTTCCAGCTCAGATGTCGTCCACGTCACTTGACCATGGTTCAAAATGACGTGGTCCGTCGCCTAAAGCCCTCTTGTAGCTGAACAGTGCGACGTTAATATTCAATCGATTTATTGTCAAGCATCGGGCCGACGGACCTCGTCGTTTTGAACCATGGTCTAGGGACGAGGACGATACCTGAGCTGGTCCCCTTCTGCGAACTTCCACACCACGCCAACGGAAGCACTTTGAGCCACAAGTTTGTGACCATGACCACTAGGTTAACGCGGTCACCTGTGTTGGTCAGAAATAAGCAACTGGTAAGCATTGAATTATAATGTGCATCGAAAATAACTTTTACACGATCGTCTATTCGAAAAAAGTGCACCCAAGCAGAAAAATCTGTGTGTTCTAAGGCATTACATCCCAGGCCTATTTTTAAACCTCTTTTTTTTTTGTACTGGATACATCAAAGAAACTCATTAGTTGACAGGAAAGGTGAAGGAATGATTCCGAACGGTGTACAAGTCATCGACTCCTCTTCGAAAGGGGTTTTTCTCATCAACCTCATTCTTAAGAAAAAAAAAATGTTTATTTCAGGTGCAAAAAAATTATATTTTCTTCTCTTTTTCTATATTGGAAGCGACATTTATTTTGAATCGAATCCAATTTCATGGTATAGAGATTCAGACTTGTTCCACCGACGCTTCATCGACTTTCGATGAGAATGTCTTCGGGTTGCCGAATGGGGGGGGGCCGCGGGCGGCTCTTCCGAATTCGGCCTCCGTGTACATTACTAAATAAAATAATTTGATTGCTAATTTTTTTTCTTTGTTCTTTGTAAGTAACTATTGAAAAAGTTGATCCATCTTCCAATATATATTTATAAACATTTGACAGTTACTTCTTTCTTAAAATTTCAATTAATAGACTTTAATGAAAATCGGTTAAAATATTAGAATTAAGCAGAAAAAAGAGCAATGTATGGGTGGCCACTCTTTCAAGTAATTTTTCCAGCAACGTGTGCGTATTTGTATTCAAGAGCACTCACTGAGGGACAAAGATGCACTTTCGCTTCCGACGCAGAAGCGACAGTATTTCATGAATTGTTTCAATTTTAATAAAAAGAGTGTTGAAATGAATTTATAATCAAAAGGAATTTTAACTATTAGTTATTTCAGACACTTGGGTATTCCATAATAATATACATACGACTTCGGTTTGGAAAATGTTTTCCACGGAGCTTGGAAATTTAATTTTCTTCTTTATAATATTTTGATATTGGTTGTTCTTGCATCGTGCAGCCAAAAGAAAATCTTTCGAAGTTCTCAGTTTTTACTGCAATAAAAAGTGTTGCTTTGTGCAAAATATAGTCATTGGAGCACGGCTGTCTTGAACGCGATCACTGCCAGAGACTGCACATACGTATGCAAAAAAATGGATCTGTGGTACCCTAGTCATCTCGTCTCATCCGCAACTCTCACAAGTTTGTAATCTGAACAATAAGAGATTTCGTTCACTGGTTTTAAAACATCAGAAAATTACGATTACTAGGGGTCTATATATACTTCCTACCCATATTTTCCGTTTCAGACGCGCCGAAACATTTACAGCATTCAACAATTATTTCCCGTTTAAAATTTGCATTCAATGAAAAAAGTGCTATGTGTTGGTACAAAGGGATGAAAATGAGGGGGCGGAGTAAAAAGTCAGCGCTTGATCCACCTAAGTTGGAAATGTAAAAATACGCAAATAGCGAGATTAAAGCAAGGTTCATAAGCGTGCGATTTCAAAATTATCCCGTTATTCACTGTTCTCTTGTTTCCTTTCATCTGTTTTACTTTATCATTTATGCTCGTGTTTCACCCACTGTATGTTTGGCATCCTCACAATTGTATTAGCGAAAATATTTAAGAGTAATATTTTTTTTTATTTCTAATAGCAGATTATGAAAGTTATAAACAGAGTTCATCAATCTATATAGTACATTCACCGAAAGCAGGTATCCCTTTTTAGTGCAGCTCCATAAAAGCTGATACCAAACGCCGCAGGTTATTTTGACGCTCAGTTTCCTCCCTAGAGGGAGGCACCCGAGCTCTGACGATGCGAACCTGTACTAGGATTTAATTTTGCCTAGAACATCCCTCTAGGGATCCTTTACATGTCGTATAATTATACGACATGGCCGCTATCGATTTTCTGCATCAGGAAAATCTATCGACTTGGACCGGGATCGAACCCGCAACTTTGGGTACAGAAGGCCAGCGACAAACCATCCACGCCACCCAGCCGATATATTTAAGTAATATAGCAACTGAATAAATGACTTAACCAACAAGTATTAAAGAACTGCATTATTACAATTTCAATCTACGTCCACCACTATTTTTGCCATCTCGACGCCGTGACAAGGTTCGCTTACAGTACACCTGACCAACCCACGAATGATTTCACGGGCCTCTAGAAGGATGCAGCGTACCGTAGGTGAACATAGTTTAAAAATGTGCAACTACTACAAAATTAATAGAACTTTGTTATTTTCACTAAAATTAAAGCTGATTTTCTAAATTCGCATCGGTTAATAGAGCACGTCTGTGAGTGAGTGAATATTAACGTCACACTGTTCAGGTACACGAGGGATTTTGGAGACGGACCTCGTCATTTTGGACCATGGTCAAGTGACGAGGACGACACCTGAGCCGGAACTACCTTTCCTAACTACCACACCAAAGGGAGGACGTTTGAGCTCTCAACAGATTTAATGTGCATCGCTCGTCTACACGGCAAGTTTTCAGTGGTACTGGGCTCGAACTCATGACATGCCAGCCACGATCCGATACCCTTGACCACTAGGCTACCACGGCTATAAGGACATGTTTGTCAATTTCCTCTAGGGGAAAAAATGATTCACAAACATACACAAAAGCACTACTAAAACTGATTTTTGATGCAGACACAAACATTTGTTTCCTTTGCGACTCTTTGTCTGGTCAGTCTTCTCGCAACCTAATGATTCATGTGTAGTTTCAATGGGTTCCATTGCTACTTTTGAAAATAAATTGCTGAGATATATTTCACGTACGGCCTTCTCTATCCGTAGATACTTTCTCACCATTTTGTATTTCACTCTATCAATAGCATTTGAAATCAATGCTCTGAAATAGAGTTGCATTGAAAACCTCCCTTATTAAGAAATAGCAACTATCCACCTCCCAATACTCACTCGACAGTTCGTGAGCTGGATGCATGAATACACTCGTGCCAAACGGCGGTTTTTTTTTTTTTTTTACTTTCCGAAGATTTTTTTTAACTGTAAAATCAAACATTCATTAATTATCAAAAACTTTCATCACTCGGTGATATGAAAATTATTTTAGTCAAAGTCAATTTCACACAAAATGAATTCGATTTTATTTATAATTATCGCATTCGAAAGTAACGCGGGCATTATTGTTGCCATACCTCGTGAATTTGAACCTCTGTCAAATGACGGGGATAACACTCGAGCCTACACTCCTTTCGCCTAACTTCCACATCACCCTGGGGCTGCGGTAACCCAGTGGTCAAGGTATCGGATCATGGCAGGAGTTCGAGCCCGGTACCACTCAAGACCCGCCGTGTTGGGGCGAGATGAACGTTAAATCTGTTGAGAGCTGAAACGTCCTCCCATTGGTGTGGTGTGGTAGTTAGGAGAGGGAGGTGCCAGTTCAGGTGTCGTCCACGTCACTTGACCATGGTTCAAAATTGCGTGGTCCGTCGCCAAAAGCCCTTGTGCAGCTGAACTGTGCGACATTAATATTCACTCACTCACTCCACATCACCCAACGTGAAGACTTTCAGCTACGATAAATTTAGCTCCTCTACATCGGGGGGTCTTCAGTGGCATCAACACTCGAAGCTCCTGCCTCTCTCCCGCCGTGAATCCTCTGCTTACCGAAGGATCCACCCCTCCAATGTCCCCTGCAGGACACCAGTTGGCTCTGTCCTCCAAGTAACCGCTTCCGTGCAGCCAACCTGATGAGCTCTCCGAATCCTGAAACAAAGTCCAAGAAAAGAGTGAGCCGAGCTGTAACCTCTCTCTCTCTCTCTCTGCTTCCTTTACCTCAATTAGTGTCGCGACCTTTCAGCGCGCGGAGTTTAATTGCATCCATTGCGCAATCTCACTGACCTCCTTGCCGCGCCGGTGGTCAATCGGCAGCGATGGGAACATTGTTGCTAATTGCAACACCCAAAGATCGATTCTCTCGCATCTATTCCGCGTCAACTCTCCAACTTTTCTTTTTTATCTGTATAATTATAATCCTTTTCTGAACCGGCTGGCATGGGATCTTAAACTGTATAATGAATTGGCAGGAAAACCAAATGAGCGATGTTTAAATCAGTATTAGCACTTCGAAGCAACATGAAGGCTTTGGCAGCGGATTTGTTTTTTAAGGAACTTTCTCTATCCATCTCTCTTCATAAAATGTAGAAACAAGCGATAGTCTATGAACAATGTACACGTATTAAGGCTGTTTTCGCCATATGCACGAGAATATAAAACGGAGCACATTTTCAGACAGAAACAATGCCTCAATTTTTATAAAAATATGCGACATTGTAACTCAAGGATTTATTTAAAAAATGTAGTGTTTTTAAAATTTGAAAATATTTCATAAATAATTCGTTTTTCTTTTTAACATGTAGCGGAATAGCTCATTTAGCATTACGGTATAGGAAAACTATGCAAAACACATTTTATAAAAGAAAAAATGTGTCAAAACTCGTATAAAAATGAGTTAGTATGATAAAATAAGTAATTCTCTACAGGATAGTGTAGCCAGAATATAATATTAATGTTTGAGTAATTTTATATATGAAAAAAAATTCCGAATTTGGATCCTATTCTTTAACATTAGCCCGAAACAGTTTTAACTAAATTTTTACTGAATCAATCGCACTATCTTTGATTGAGATACATTTAAAAGAAAAAACAATTATACTGTCTTCATGTTTTTCCATCTTTTATATTCTATTGGAAAAGGCCAGAAATAATTACTCTTAAAATAAGTTCAATGCACGAGGGTTCGATTCCAATTCCTTGATTATCTCATTTTGATTGTTTATTACCGTCTCAGTTTGAAGCAATGCCCGAGAGAACCGAAGGGCTTCGGAACTACAAATCCAGGAAACAACCCTCTGTGAGGGTTTGTAGCCATATACCTCATAGTTTTGAACCTCGGTCAAGTGACGAGAACGGCGCACTCGCTGGCACCTCATTCTTCAACATCACTTCAAGGGGAGGATCTCGAACCTCGACAGATTGAGCAGAACTTGAATGAACAACGGCAGAAACAACGCTGGCCACGAGTTGACGTGGAAATCCCTGACCAGAGATCTTTGAGGAAAATAAAACAGAGGAGGACACCACTTTAGATGGACTCATCACGTGACTGTATTCTAAAAATACATCGTCATCCTTCTAGTAGAGAAAAAAACTTAGATATATGAATTTTGATGACAACAAAGCCAAAGAGAAAAGGAAGAATATTTTTGTTTCCTCTTTATTTTACACCTCAGAAACTAAATGTAATGATTACCTTATGCAACTCAGATTTAATTGCTTCGTCTATGAGACCACTCAGTATTTACGTTGGATTAAATGGGGATCTTGTATATTTCCTCACAATATATTTTAATACAAAATCTTTACATAAAGAGGCCTGTCTGTTTTTCTCCGAAAATGAAGCCCTAGCATAAATTCTGAGAAAACTCTCGCAATATATAAGCTCAATCTTCAAAATAAACCCTTACAAAGACTGCCAACTAAACGGTTCCAGATATTACCCAATGATCAATTGAAATTCAGAGACTATGCATGGCGAGGTTTGAATGAGAAACTGAAAGCGAATTATTGCTCTCCAGATAAATTGGGTGCTTAGAGGACAATTCCGTCTAGTGTAAGAAGAAAAAAATTATGAAAGATTCCAGGAGTTCCATCTAGAATAACTTATAGAACACTACTGGAGTAAAAGAAATTTGCAAGGAGGGAAAATACGGCTTTCAATCAGTTCGAAAATGGCAATAAATTTAAAACATTTAAAGCCGTTTTCGGTTAATGTTAAAGAATAGGACCCGAATTTGGAACATTTTTTTCAGATATAAAAGAAATGAAGAATCGATATGATATTCTGGCTTCACTATACTTTAGAGAGCAGCACTTTTTATCATACTTCCCATATTTAACTGAGTTGATTCATTTTTTCTGGTATAAAATCTGTTTCGCATTTTTTATCCTATACCGTAATGTTAAATGGGCTTTGCCTTCACGTATTAAAACAAAAAAGAAAGTATTCAAGGAATATTTTGAAATTTTTAAAAACACTATATTGTTAACAGAGGTACCAGTTATAATATTGTAAATTTCCATGGAAATTGGGTCATTTCTCTGTTTGAAAATGTGCTTCACGTTTAGTTAGAGCTCTCATACTTATGCCGAAGACAGTCTTAAGATGGTAAGATAACCTCAATCAATAAGGGGGGTGAGTAAGTGAATATTAACGTCGTACCATTCAGCTACTCTAGGGCTGTTGGCGAAGGACCTCATAATTTGAACAATGGTCAAGTGACGAGGACGACACCAGAGCTGGTACCCCCTCTCCTAATTTCAACACCACACCAACGAGAGGACATTTGAGCCTTTGCGGATTTAACATGCATCTACACACGTTGGGTCTTCTTGGACACCAGGACTCGAGCCCGCGACATTTCGTCCTCGAGTTCGTGACCATAACCACTAGTTTACCATGACCCCAGTATTTTGGAGGAAGCGCGGTAACACCATACGTCAGTCAGCACATTAATTGTTTCAAATAATTCTGCATCATCATCACAATATTTTCCAATACTAAACAATTATCACAAATTGCATATTTAAATACAATAAGATTAATTAGTAACCAAACTGTATCTACATCCAAGAAGAAAGTCGATTTTGAAAAAAATCCGTACTTTTTATTTCGAACGTGTTGCGATAGTTAAAGCATTCAAAATTTGCCGAAATGAAATGCTTTCTTGAACAACGCCGTTGTCATGTGGGTCACGAAGAAAATCGCATTCAATGCAAGAAATGTTTTCTGTTGCTCGTAAAACGATGAATAACAGACATTACTGCAACAATCTCACGTTACTGTTTGAACTCACGCGTCCTTAAAATGTCCTCTTTTTCTATGTTAGTCACCTTACTAAGTTATTCTTCAGTCTTTCACTTCTTATCGAATATTTCAATTACACAGAGCTTTGGGAATTCAAAAACTTAAATAAGCATTTCGTAAGAAACTCCTAACTTGTTGAACCTGTAAAAAATTACGTGGGAATGCTTTCGAATTGTCTAACGATACAAGTTACGGGTACGCAGATTTTTCTTTTCAAAATCTAGCATGCTCATTTAAAGTGTTTAAAACCTATTCTCAGTTTCTATTTCTCTAAGAAGAAACATTTCTTTTAGTATAAATGTATTTAAAAAAAAACGCATCGTTAAAAATAAAGTAGCCAATTTCAAGATAGTTTGGTTCCTATGTATTCGGGGAAATTTTTTGGTCATCGTTTTGTGAAAATAAAAGCCTGTAAAATGAGTTTCACAATGTTAATAGTTATTATATTACTCTAGAAGCAAAAAGCCACTCAACACAAAATCGCTTCTCCCAGAAACAACATTTTTTTAATTGGCTTTATCAGGTTTTCTTAACTTATATTTCTTCTTTCCTTCGCTAGTTACATAGGATCAATGTTTATAATTCTAAGGAGAAACAAATTTTCTTTCCAGTTTTCCCTTCATTTTTATCCAACTTTTAATGACAAGCAATCGAACGATATAATACGAGGATCCTTTTACTTCGCTCGTTGAAGCAACGTCACGCACTCCAAAGCAACGCGAGAACTACTGCGGACAGATTTCTCAATTTTTAACCGCCGTAGTCAAGTGACGACACATGAGCAGGCGCGTCAATTCTCCAAACCTCTATACCAGTGCTTCTCAAAGTTTCAATAGACGCGACCCAATATTTAATCATAATTTTCATCGCTCCCCCCCCCTCATACAATAGCAATGTATTGAATTCAATAATACTATAATTTGATGCTAAAGCTACGATACGATTTTAACCTCTTAAGTGCCACCAGCGTATATAACCG
>BMAV01015847.1:311584-330170 GCA_019973955.1 Trichonephila inaurata madagascariensis
ACACACACACTTTTGAAAACAAGAGAGTAAGGGTCAAATGATTGACGTTTGAAAAACGACAAAGTGTTTGCGAACAATTAATAGGAGTTGAACTTGATCTGAATCTAATTTATGTCGAACTTGATCTGAATCTAATTTATGTCGTACTCTCTGGAGAAACAGGACTCTTTCCGACGGACGTTTGAACCTTGGTCGAGTGACGAGACACTTGAATTGACGCATCGACATCAAGTGAACGGTAGAATTTTGAATCTCGTCAGGTTCAACCTGCATCAGCCCCATCTACAAGGAAAAATGGCACACACAAGGGTCAGGACCCCCCTCCCCCATAGCCCTTGATTTTTTTTCTGATTGATTAAAATTCTAAGTATATAGTACGTAAAATTTAATTAAGTATTTGTTATTAATGATTAATTTTATTACTTAATGCTAACTATTTATTCAATAATTAGTTTTTTACTGTATTTTGTTCGCGAAAATCGACAAAATCAAAAGGAGCATAATACAAGAATGGAGAACTTTCAAGCCCAGACCCCCCCTCCCACCCTTGAAAAATTCCTGTGTGCGTTACTAACAAGGAAGGTTCATTATAGTATTAGGCTTTGATTGAGTGAGTGAATGAATGTGGGGTTTTTTGGATCAATTCTGGCTAAACTACACCAAACAAATGTTTTAAAAAACTTTTAAATCTTAAAAATGGCATCAGGTTTTGAACCTGTGACTCAACAACGCTGGTACCAGGACCACTCGGCTACAGTTAAAAAGAGGCCGCGGTAGACGAGTGGTATAGGTATCGGATCGTGGCTTGCCTTGTCACGAGTTCGAGCCCAGTACCACTAAAGACCCGCCGTGTAGGGTAGCGATGCACGTTAAATCTGTCGAGAGCTAAAAATTCCTCCCGTTGGTGTGGTGTGGTAGTTAGGAGAGGGGGGTGCCAACTCAGGTGTCGTCCACGTCACTTGACCATGGTTCAAAATTGCGTGGTCCGTCGCCAAAAGCTCTCGAGTAGCTGAAAAGTGCGACGTTAATATTCAATCAATCAGTTACAGTTAAAAAGGGGAACTCCTTGACAGATTTTGAACCAAGACCATCTTTTCAAGATGGTACTCTAAAAGTCAATAGAAAAGAAGTACACTTTAATGTTGTTCAAAAATTTAATGGTAAACTGTAAACAAAAGAATTCAAGATTCAATTTTACTGAAAAACGAAACGTGGGGCAGTTGGATCTTTCGCAAATTAAATGGAAACATGCTTCAGAGCTTTCATGGTACGGAAGTTTTTGAAGGCTGTTTTCGGCAAAAGTACGGAAGCCTGAACTAAACGCGGAGCTCATTTTCAGACAGAAAAGTGCCTCAGTTTCCATGAAAATTTGCAATCTCTTATAAATCATACATCTGTTAACACAATACCGTATTTCTAAAATTTCAAAAACTTCCGTGAATATTATTTTCTTTTCATTTTGAAACACATGAAAGGATAGCTCATTTAGCATTACGGTATAGGAGAAAAAACGCGAGACATATTTTATGCCAGAAAAAATTACTCAAATCAGTGAAAAATGTGAAGTATAAAATATGTTACTCTCTAAAGGATAGTGAAGCCAGAGTATCATATTAATCTTTCATTTCTTTTATATCTGAAAAAATGTTCCAAATTCGGGTCCTATTCTTTAACATTAACCGAAGACGGCCTTAAAGAATGCTTCTCGGGCGCATTTCTGCCAGATGGGTTCAAAAGTTTATAAATAATATCTCAAGAAGTTACAGTCCCACAAGCACACTTAGTAAAAAGGCCATTTTATTCGATGGCCTTATTTTTCTAGTTTGAATTAACTACATTTTAGAAATAATTTTCATGATAATAAGAGTGCTTTTAGTGACATACCTCATAACACTGGATTATGGTCAAATGACGATGAAAGTCATCCCACTTTTTATATCATTGAGGATTTCGAAATTAACTTGGTGAAGTGAGATGTGAACCCATCGGTCGCAAGACCATTTCTCAACTAATTAGGCTATTAGGGGTTTTGTGGACAGTTATCACCTAAAGCTGCGTATCATTCGTTCCCATGTCTTCGAAAACGCTTTCTCATTCTCTACCTTGAGTTAATATTCAATATAAAAACGACTTCAGGGATCTGTTAATTTTTTGTTTACGGGATCCGACTACGTTCGGAACTGGGATTTTGCAAAAGCGTACAAATGGATACTATTTGTGATATTTAGTGTCACTTAGATTAGAAAACGTATATAAAATTGTTTTAAGAATATTATTACAATAAAAAAGGCTATTTAAGTACAATATTTTGACAAAAAAAGAACATAGAATGAACCATTTTCAAAATATCCTCTTTTTTGTGAAAAATGCTTCTATTATAATAATATTTTGCCTGTATATAGCTCAGATCTCTCTACAGAGGCTCAACTAGAACTTTTGAAGTATATAACTTAGAAGTGGGTTTATCCATATTTTACGACAACAGAGGGGAGCAATTAAGAAAAAAGCGCCGATAATTATTTGAATGGGTGGTAACTCTAAAAATAACGTGAATTTTTAAAAAATCCTACTTCCGACTCTCTGGAGAAGTCTTTACTTTATATAAGCGCGCGCGAAATATTATTTTAGAAGTATTTTTTCTTTATAAAAGGAGAACATTTTGAAAAAAGGTTATTCTAAGTTAATTTTTTGCCAAAATATTGTATTTAAATCATTTTTTTTTTGTCAAAATGTCCTTAAAACCATTTTATGCATGTATTCTAATCTAAGTGACACTAAATATCATGAAAATTATCCATTTATGCGCTTTTTTAAAATCTCGGTTCCGAACGTATTCGGATAGCTTAATACAAAGACAAACTCCGAAATAAAAAAAAATTACTTTTATCAGGATCTGTGGAATGAAATATGCCCACCGGAGCACGACCGACCTTTACCCTGAACAGTGCGACGCGGGGAAGCAGTAAAAATTGTTGGGCGATGCTTTGCAGGGTTAATGATTTATTTACTCTGGAGCTCAGCGACGCGTAGTGAGGCATGACGCGAGGATCAAGAGGTGTGTGTGCCACACTTCCCTTTTTCAACCCCATTCAAATTCAAAGGAAGAAAAATAGCATTGAGGAAAAATGCAGTTATTATATACGAGCATTCACCGTGAAATTTGATGGCTTTTGATAAGAATGGGATCGCTCTTCGAGAGGCATTGATACCTGCAATGTGACGGTGTGCGTAACACTATATTTAGCATCTGAGGATTCGGAAAATGGCCTCGCTCGGAAATAAAACGTAGTTACGGTTGGGTGACGATTTAGTAATTCTTTCCCTTTAGGTCAGTTTTCCATCAAGTAGGAGTTTAGTAAATGTTACTGGTTATCAGAGGCGAAGCTACCGCCGTATCAGCCGTATCAATGATACGGGGCCCCAACATGTGTACCACTAACAGGGCTTCCATTTCTAAAAAAGGGCCCCGAAGGCGTTTTGATACGGGGCCTTTTCATAACTAGCTACGCCAGTACTGATTACTACATAGATTTGCGAGACGCAGCCTTTTGTAGCGAGAACTAACAATCCTATGGAACGCCTAGTACGCACAGTCTGAATATCTGCATTTATCTTCAACTACTTAATTACTTAATAACTTTTCACAATATAATGCCTTCTTGTCTACACAATGTATTGGTTTCATTGAAATAATATCCTCTTAAAATATATTACAATGTTTTCCCGACCTCATCGAAAATGATCTTCCAGGATTATTGCAATAGGAGCCCTACCCCCCAAAATAAGCCCTAGTCAAAATAGAAAGCTAAGCTCATTGCCGAATAATCATTCGAAATTAAAATGCAACAGACTGCTAACAACTTGGTGTTCAAAATTCATTTGAATGAATTATAAATTTAAAGAAAGTTATGCATTAATTATCAGATAAGACGATTGTAAAAAGAAAGATTTCCCGTCCAGTGCAACAAAAGAATTGTGGAATTTTTTGCAGGAGCTTTTCATCTTCGCGTACCAGAAAAAAAGTTGTGATATCTATGAAGATTTAAATGACAGAGAGTTCATACGATTGCTGTCCAAGCATTCACCCCTCCAATGGTGCCACAGAATTAATTAATTGAAAGAATCACAACACTGGATGTGGTTGGCTTCCTTTAACAATGTGAACTGGGATGAGGTTTAAGGAGAAATTTCAGCAGATCACATGACTGTTTTTGAATAAAAGTAAATTACTTAGCAAAAACAAAGACATATCTTGAAAATAAGTCCTCATGCGTTTTTTTGTAGCAAAAATTAATATAAAAACTGGGTGTTATTTTGGGGGGAAACGATGTGACGGGGCTTTTATCGCGATTTCTATTAATGTCCTCTTGGGGTTTCTTTGGGGACGAAATGGCAATTATTTCCAACCAACTCAAGAAGAGTAACGTGGTTATGTAAATTAGGAATCATATATATATATATATATATATAAATTGGAAGTTAGCAGTAGAGCGGGGTCTGTCCTGGTCTTTGTCTATGTGCAGAAGTGATTGCTGAGTGGGAAGTGAAGTCTCTAAGTAGAGAGTTGACTGTCAAGTGATTTGAGATAAAGTTAGAAGAATCCTAACTCCGTGAAATATCCTAGCCAGACCGGTACTGACGAACCAAAAGTGGGTTCGATGCCATAAGGAACACTGTCGGATTAAAGCCACATCAGAACAGATAAAGAACGTAGCTGATTACCTAGGATATAGCGGTAAGCTAATTTTATACAAGCTATAAGGAAAAGGCGTATATTAGTGATAAAGGAATTATCTATAAAGTTAGATTCAGTGGTCAAGTACGCGACTATTTGGTAATACTTGTTGCGTCTCCTCATTCTAGATCAACTTAATTATAATTGTTGTGTCTTGCGTTTAAGCTAAAATCGTAATAAACAGACTTTAAAATAAATGATTTGAGTGGTTCTTCCCCACAGAAACAGGTCGCGAAGATAATGTAGAACTGAGGTCCCCACGGGTGGGGGCTTCACAACGATATCGGCCAAGGACTTCACGTATCTAAAAAGGGCTTAGTGCCACCTACAGAAGCTCCTTCACATGTAATTTTCTCTGGTGATCGAGCTATTTGTCAAAAAAATTAAGAATAATTTGCCCTGGGAACAAAAAACGGGAGCTAAATCTACCTCTGAATTTAACTTGTTTAACCGAGCCACTGTTATCTGACCAATGAATGACCTGCGAAGATATTTTTTACAAGGTCGGTAGCACGGAGCATTCGACAAGCGTTGTGAATGAGACACCAGTGAATAGTTTGATACGCCATGAAACATCTAAATAGAGGCCAAAATGGCTCAATTTTAGCGATGGACTTAGTATGGAGATTCAGGATATGAAATTCGTTTCAAAGTGCTTATTTGCTTCACGTGACTATGCACTGGACAGTAGGGATGGCGATCTGAGATCGAGTCATCGAAGAATCGATTTCTCGGGCCAAAAAAATAGATTTTTTAAATCGATATGTAGCACTGAATCGATTCAGTGAGTCGATATTTCATCCTAGAAAATCGGCCTTCGGTTTTTTTCTGTTTTAGTAAAAATCATGTAATTTTTAACAATTAGTTGAATGCCCCGGAATGCCAGGGCTTAAACGAAGAGAATTTAAACACTATTTATTGCTGGCAGTTGTGCATCTGAAGTATGATCCTATACTTTACTGCAAGGACAGAAAAACTCTATCATCACGTTCACTCAATAGCCATGATGTATATGAGTATCGTGGGATCATTTGTTCCTTCTGAGGGCCTTGTTTCGATTGCCGGCAATATCGCAAGGGATGATCGGAACCGCTTGGATCCCTGTAGACATGACAGACTGTTGTTTTTAAAAAGTTTAGGTATTAAGCATTGGGAACTATAAGCTATATTATCTATTTTCTAAACTTTTGAATGTAACAAATACATTTAGAAAATAAATGTCTTCTTTTATACCTGATACTTTGATATGGTAATAAAAATAATTGTAATTGTAGATTTCCCTGAACTAAAAAATTCTCCGATTTTAATGATAAAAGATAGTTTATTATGGTATCTTTTTTTTTCTTGTTTTTCATAAAACGGATTGATATTTACATTATAAATGCAGACTAGAAAAAAAATCTATTTTTTAGAAATGGATCTTTTAAACCTCGATTTTTTTGTGAATAGATTTAAAAATCGATCTTTTTAGGAAAAAATCGTCATCCCTACTGGACAGCACTCGAGCCGATCCAGAGCACACACCTTGAATGTATGACTTCGCTGTTTCTTTCACTTAAGGAATAGACGTGGTGATAGACGAGAGTTCAGGATGGCCAGCATTGCTCCTGTCAAGTCATGGACTGGAGTCTTGATGTCACTAAAGATTCGTCTCGTAGAACAACCAGCGGATGGGGGTCAAAGTAATAATTCTGTCGTCGTGTATATGTTCGGAGAGCGTGTACCAACTTAGGTGCCGTCTTCGTCCCCTGATCGTGACTCAAAATGGCTAAGACTTGCCAATTGTTTTCATGTTGCTTCGGAGTGCCACATTCCTAATCTATCAATAAATTTACTCAAGAATAATGAGACTAAGCCAGTGCTTCTCAATCTTTCAATATTTGCTACCCAATATTCAATCATAATTTTCTTCGCTCCCCCCTTACACACAAACAACAATACATTGAATTCAATAATACTATACTTAGATACTAAAGCTACAATACGACTTTATCCTCTTAAATGCCACTGACGTATACATACGTCTTACACAACCTGTGCATTAAATGCCCAGACGTATATATACGTCTTTCCGAAACACCATTTTTTTTTTCTGTGCATTGTTATCCATAAAATTATTCCGAAGGCTTTGGAATGCAATAAAAGGACTTTAATAGAGGTTGTGAAGGATTTATTTACATCAGAGGATTTTTTTCCTTATTTATTCCTTTTCTCTTCCCCCTCCCCAATACGTCACATATGCTCGCTTCGAGGAAAACGGTGGCATTGGGGAGCGAATAGCGCAACTTTTAATCTCGGGAGTTAAGGAATTATTTATAAACAGTACAAAAATTATCAAGATAAGTTTTTTGTGTATAATTAAATGTGAAAAGCCCCAATGGTGTCACTAGTAATTATTAAATTTTTTCTTAACTTGGTATAGTTAAATTAATTATAAAATACGTTATGCACACAGAGTACTGATACATTTGTAAGTGTATTGTTAAGTATTGTATTTGATTTGTAAGTGTATTGCAGTGTAAATGTTAATTTTATTTTTTATATGACAGAAAGTATTTTGTTTGATTTTAATAAATTAATATATTTTTAAATAATCTTTTGTTTTCAAATTTTTCAATGTGCTCGCGCCCCCCTCGCAGAGTTATCACGCCCCCTTAGGGGGCGCGCCCCACAGTTTGAGAAACACTGGACTAAGTTATTTTTGATCGTATAAGGTTGATTTTTAGTGGAACTAGGACTCTTCTGTCCCCTGACGTAGCTAGTTCTGAGAGGGCCCTGTTTTCGGGGCCCCTTTTTTAGATATGGGAGCCCTGTTAGTGGGACTGTAGTTATGTTGGGGCCTCGTATCATTAATACTGATGATACGGTGGTAGCTACACCCCTGCTTCTGTCTCTCCCTTTTGCCCCACTTCCCAAACATTATTCTACAGAAACTTAAAATTGCTGAGTAAAATGTCGAAATGATGTTCTCGAATATGTGATAACTTTCGATCGGCTTTCATTTCATCAGTTGAGGCCGTGGCTATCGAGTGGTCAACGCGAGAACGAGACGCTTCAATCCAGTTGTTTGTTCAATTTTTATCTTCACTAAACATCCTTCGGATGCTTCTCTTTAAACGACAACCAAACCGCTCCACTAGTGGTTTCGAAGGTGAGTTCTATAAAAGAAGAAAATAGCTGACTGAATGTCAGGTCTGTTGTACAATATCATGTACGGAAGAACCTAGTATCACGTGGCTAAAAAGGGCGCGAGATTCATAGCCAGTGGATAAATGACAAAAGTTGTCGAAAAGGAATTATGTAAATTCATTTTAACATCTAACGAATGAAAATAAAAATAAAATGTAGACTCTTGCCTTTTCCCCCCAATTCTATAATGCAATATTCCCAATGCCATGGACGAATTAACCACGATGCGACATTTATCGTGGTAAACTTAAATAAGTCCTAGAAATCTTTAGTAAATTTAATAACCTGCGTTATTTTGTTACTGTGTGTGTATCAGTGAAATTGTTTTTGCAGATTTCTTAAATATCCGCATAATATTGAGTTTTTTTCCCAATACATAAATTAAGGCATTTCCATTAAAACTAAAAAAAAAAAAAAAAAAATACCCTTTGAACACATATATCCTTACAAATATTATAAACGTGAAAGTTTGTGTGGATGTTTGGTACTCTTTCACGCAAAAACAACTGAATGGAATTTAATGAAACTTTATAATAATATAGCTTATACATCAGAATAACACATAGGCTATAATTTATAAAGAAATTGTGTGAAGTGTCGAAAATATAACGATAATTGTCAAGCAAGTAGGGAAAAAATCTGTCATCTGTAAAAAAGCCCGCGACAGCATATATCTATCATTTATGTGTGAAACAAAACTTTGCATTTTGTTTTGGCTACGCCAGGAACTGCGAAAGCTTGAACAGGCGGAATTTGGGGCTGATTACAATTTTAACATAAAATAAATACAGTAAAAAGTAATATTAACGTATTACACTTCCAAATATAAATTATTTATACTATTTTAAGCATTCATTACACAAAATTTGTAACAATGTGTTACTTTTGCTGAGCAGAGATCAGCTTAGGAAGGTGTTTTTAATAATCGACCCACAAGAGAGTTACGGGGAGTTACAAATAAAAAAAAATTCCTTTTCATCAGTTATTAGATCTACAGACTTAAAATTTAACAAACAGGGTTTTTTTATTATTATTCAGCTGAGATATGCAAAAAGCTGTTTTATTTTGTTTAGTTTTTAAAATTAATTCATTAAAAACTTCTTTATCCTTCAATCTGTATTGTTTAATTTTTCAATTCACCCGAGCGAAGAACGGGTATAGCTAGTATATATATATATATATATTTTAGAGTTCAATCACCATCGATTTGAAAATAAACAATGCTACATTGAAAGAAAAACCCTTTAGCCCTAAAAAAAAGCAGTTTAAGGAAGTCAAAAGTAGCAGTGATGTGACAATAAGCGCGTGGTGCCACCTGTATATTGTGAGCCCTTTTCCTCATCTGCAAAAGAAAGACACTGTTCTTCTCCTTGCCATTTCGGAAAAATACCTTCCCAAAAAGAAGGAGGATTTTTTTTTAGTGCACAACACTCCACATGGGTTGGAGATATCTGCCGCCAAAATCTTGTTCGACAACTGTTTTGTAAACAAAAGAATATAATCATCTGGCTTAGAAAGTAGTACTGTAGGAGTTCAACATAAGTGCAGACTTTATTTTTTTATCCCTGATTTATATATAAATTTTTACTTTGAAAAGATATTCTAAAACTGCGATATAAAACTGAAGATTTCTCCAAAAAATTTTTTGAAAATCTCCAGACGTAGAAAATTGCGGCATAAAAAGATAGCTTCATTTAATTTTTCAAGAATAGTTTTTTAAAACTATTTTTGAACTTGCTATTTTTAAACTTGTTTCTAGGAAAAATTGTGACGTTTTTGTTAACTTGAAAAGTGCGAGTATTTTTTAAAATAGTTTCTTACATTCTATAAAAAGAATCGAAATACTTACAAAATGAGATTTGCAATAAACGTCGTTTAATTTATATATTTTTCAAAATGAAAAACTCGTTATTCATTAAAAAAATATGTTGAGGAAATTTGGAAATGGATCGCCATCATTACATAATTTTCTTTTTATAGCTCGCAAAATTTCTGATTTGATGTTACATCTTCGAAAAGTGAAGCGGTTAAAAATAGCTTTATTGCCAAAAGAGATAATTCGCAAGATTTTTTTTAATGAAATATTAGATCGGAATAAGAATCTTTATTTCATCTCCAAGTTTCATTTCATTAAAAAAAATTAATTGCTTCAGTTATAATTAGTTGCACCTATCGTAATGCATTACAAAACTTAAAATAACAAAGTGCTCAGAGCTTAAGATTCGATATTAGTTATTCTGGATATTAAATTAATTTCTGCGTCCTATTAAATTACCATTAAGACTGGGTGACCGAGGTTGAACCTTGGCCTACAACGGCACCGCAGACACGTGCGCTATTAGTGGAAAATTGGATATCGACGGAAAAGATTGCTTTGAGAATTAAATTTCTGTGTGTTAACAAATGTGTTATCAACTCATTTATTTTTTTATCAACTGTTATAAAAATTGCGAAGGAAAAATCACTCAATACGGTAATACCTCACGCGAACCCGCAGTTACGCGATTTTCAAATCTCGTCGATTCGTGTTTTTGAGCGCTCCCCGCTGCCTGAAATGGGTCATGTGATAGAAGAAATGGTCGTCGATTTCCTGGCAAATAAATTTAGTGGATAACGATGGCGTTCAATAACTGTTGGATTCCCACAATCGGGAGCTGACAATTGAAAAGCTCATAGAAATGCATGAGCAATACAGTCTTTAAACCCAGTTCAATCAGAAGATCGAATAAGGGTTGGGAATTCGACGAAAGGCATCTGTTCCATTGAAAAAGGGTAACAAATTTTAGAAAATATAGATTTCAACTATGAGAATCCTTTTTCAACAAAACAAGAAATAAATAAATTACAGTTAAAAAAACTAAAAAACACCTTTTTATACTTAATCGATCTAAATTGTAAATCGTTTAGTCGCCAAGTCTGAAATTGGAACGTGGAATTAGTTTCCAGATGTGGGATGGGATCTGTGAAAATGGGAAATCGTTATTCCTGATGATTCTGAACATGACAATGGAACAAAATTATTAAATTATTGTATTGTCATCGGTCCTGAACAAGTGCGCAAAATTTTGATTTCATTTGACCTTTTAAAGTGGGTGAAAATTCGGTTCAAAGATGCCGTTACATACAAGTGAAACTTATAAAAGGGTGTTAAAAAATTGTACGAGAAATTTTTTGAGCCGGCAGACTACTTCATAAGATTTTATAAAGTATTCTTCAAAATAATTTCGCCTTGAGATTATGTATTTGTGTTATTTCAGATTTTATTAGATATTTTTCTTTATTCTAAATTGTTTTCTTTCGTCTCCGGCCCCACCTAAGAATAATTTGAATGTATTTATAAGAGAAATTCTACCCCACAACTTCTATACGTGAATTCTACTTACGCGGTTATCACTTAGTCCCACCTATTGCGTAATTACTAAGGTAACCAACCGTTAGGGAGATCAGTTCCTTTATAGGTTCTGTCCTTCCTTGGAAAGTGTCCGCCCCCCCCCCTTTTCAATATTTTAAAAAAACTGATCTGTCAATCTCTATTCAGAGATGAACCAAACATGTTTCCGATATGTTGAAGAATGGTCTGAAGCAAATATCACAGGAAATAACAGTTTTCAATATGGTGTGTTTTGACTTCATCGCAAGTCATTTGGGCAGATATAGAAAATTGTGTTGAGTTTTCATCGAAAGAAATTCTTGATATTTAAATCAATGACACTTGTCTGTTTGAATAAATTAGAAGACTGAATGTATGTTTCAATTCTAATGTATTGGAACAATTGATAAATCAGCTTGCCGAAATTGATAAAAGATGAGTGGAAATACTTAACCATTTCAAAATTGAACATTTTCCATATAATAATTTAGTTATTCTTTTTGAATTTACGTTGTGCTGACCTGGAACTAATGCAGAAATTGAAAGAGTTTTTCAGTTGGTGATGAACAAGTGAGAAATCAAGATTGAATGTTGATACTTTCGCTGTAGTACTGACTATAAAGCTCAATGGAAAGGATATTTTTGGCTCCGAAATTTCCTATGTATTAGAAGATGATATATTGACTAAAAAACCCATTTAATGCAAAAATACTCGTTTAAGTAAATAATTAAAAATACAAACGTAATTAGCGTATTTTTATTTGAATTGAAAAATGTTTCAAATATTTACGTTGTAACTTTTTCTTAAAAAAGAGGAAAAAATTTAACTGGCCCCCTTGACAGCAGCTCGTCCAGTGGTGCATCGCGGGAAGCCCAGGCTTCTAGGAAGTCCTCCGTCCCGCTACTAAATTACTTTACCGTAGCGTTTCACAGAAGGCTTATATTTTTACAATATCAGCATATTGGCATGGGGGGACTTTAAATAGCCGTCTTGCCGCAAGTCCTCTCGTGTGGTGGGTGGAAGGGGAAGAGAGGTGGGAGGTCCCTGACCACCCCAAGGGTATTCTCCCTCAAAATCGAGGCGAAACCGAGCTAAATCGTTCTGTCACCTGTAGGGTGCTCAAAGCTACGGCTAACGACAGACGTCATTTAGCCCTTTGCCATGATGAATTTCGTGGGCCTTGATATGGCCTTTACCGATCAGGTGGCATTAATAACAACAACCGGTGGCTTAGAGGTAGCGTGCCCACTTCGTAAGCCTAAGGTTGCGGGTTCGACCCCGGCTCGAGACGATAGATTTTCTGGATGCGAAAATCGTAGGCACGCATGTCATAGGATTATGTGGCATGCAAAAGAACCCTTGAGTATCAATTTAGATCTGATACTTTCGGCAAAATTATATAAATCACGACAATATTCAGCATCCGACGAGAGTTTGAATTAAATTAATTCAAGCATCCAAATTTGGTAGCGAGCTGCGCTACTAGATGGTGCCACCACTGAAATGGATCTCCCATTTGGGGACGCCATGTCTGCAAAGGCTTAATATGCACCCCATTAGGGAAACAAATCTATTAATACTTCGGGATATTATTGTTCACACAACCGCTTAAAAAATTAAATTTCCTTAACTCGCTTTGAATAAAAATTGCTCTATATAAATATTGAAATGAATGCACATTTAATGTTAGTACAAACATGTTATAGGAGCAAACTTTGGTCTGAACAGCGGATAGGGTCAAATGAGACGATTCGATTGAATGAATTTGGATATCAAATTTTGATCTGCAAGAGAAATGGAAAAAAGATGTATTGCTTCAAGAATTGAATACTACGTATGAAAAGTAATAATACAGTTGCTCTGAATTGCTGTTTAGTACGAAAAAAGTAGCATTCAACAAGATAGCATTTACGCACACTTGCGAATTTTCAAATGGATGATCGATTAATTTGTACGTGCAACCGATCCTTCTGTATTCGGACCCTTCTCCGACAGCACAAACAGATACAGAAAAATTCTCAGTTCCTACTTTGTATTCGAATCACGGTGCAAAATCGTTGAATCACCATTCGTAAAACAAATGGATTGATAGTGACACCGTCGACGCGTTTTCCCAGAACTTTCCGAGATAGGCTGAGAATTAAAGAAGATTTTTCCCCTCACTCTTTCTAGGAACTCGCTCTGAAAGGGAAACAGAAGCCCAAAATTCGAATGGCAGATCTTGAGGGAGGGCGTTTTTTTAAATTCAAGATAGCATTTGGATCAAGCTAAACTGTCGGCCCTCCTAGAAGAATTCAATTTACAAAAAGAATTTAAGCGACCAAAATATCCCTATGTAGCTCAATATGAATTAGAAATGTAATAAACAGAAAAGAATTATATATATGAGGACTAGAATATAATTGTCCCTCGAGAATATTTATTCATAATATAGAAAGGAATATTTCAAACAGAACGAGAGCAGCCCTTATCATTCTGTCTAGAGATGGCTCAATTTCGTTCTGCTTGTTCCTATCTCTAACAAGTTTCATTTTCTACAATCGATGAAGGACAATACATTAAGAAGGACAACACGCCCTTCAATAAAATTCCAATTTTATTTTTATGCCTGTTTAATATAATTTTTCTTACATCTATATTTAAAAAGTTCTCTCTTTTTTTTTTTTTACTTTATAATTTCGAATCTTAATAAACCTTAAGGTTTTTTTTCTTTCATACATTTTAAAAATAAATCTTAAGGTACAATGTTTTTTACTGCAGTTTTGCGCAGTTGGTCTGTTGTTCAAATGAGATGTCCAAAAGGTTTTATTTTTAAACGAATAACTTTATTATATTTAGGTCATTAATTTTTTAAAAAATATATCAAACATGAAGTGGAATCTAGTTTTGTAATATTGCCAACAACTTATACACATTCAATGTGGCCGCAAGCTCATGGCTGGAGATGTTTCGGTCCATTAGTGCAGTGCTCCGCAACCTTTTTATCGTCGAGGACCGGTCAACGTTTGTTAATTGTACCACGGCCCGCTGAGGGGGAGGAAATGTTGATTTGTTTATATATTTTAGACTGTTTTGATTTAATAATTTTAATTTGATTGTATTTAATCGTGACCTGAATAAAATATAGTTACACCAAAAAATGAATATAAAGTGAATTTAACAAATATTGTGATTTTCATAAAAAGTAGCCCAAACCTAAGAAAAATATACCACAGTAAATAAAATAGAAATAGTCTAATGTTTCTTGAGCGGACTCGAAGTCTTCATCTTGACCTGATGTGGAAGTTTTGCGAGTGGATTACCAGCTCCACCCTCCTTGTCAATTATGATTGAAAGTGATTGTATTCATCTTCATTCGTGCTTCTGAGTGATACATTGATAAATAATTATTTGATCTCTCTAGTAAAACATTCACTTGAGTCCTCGTGGCTATATTATATCAGGCAATAACGCACGGTATTTGCTGATCATTTATTTTGTAGTACCTGTTCCTCTGTAAATAATGAAACAGAAAAGGACAGTTTTCACAGTCAATTACAAGCAATCTGAGATTTTTTTTATTATCTGCAATGAGAAAATCCGATAGATGTCTTGTAATTTAGCGTATAAAACAGCGACTACGCGCGCGTAAGCTATCCATAATCTAGTTTCCGAAAGGTAATCATAATGTTAATATTAAAAACTCTTTCTGGGCGTTGTGATGATTTTCATGTACTTAGAAAACACTAGCAGTAAGTTGCAAGTTCATTTCCAATTTTAAGTTTCAAACAGAGGTAATTTTCTTCTTTTATTAATCCACACACAAAAGATTGAAGGCAATTACCTGTCATTCACATTCATAGAACTGACTAATTTATAGCGACCTAGGGTCGTGTCTTTTCCCTTCTTTGAATAAGGTCTGAATGAGAAACAGGGAGATAGTTTTATGAAGTTCACTTCGAGGAAGTGACGGCGAAAGATCGCATTAGCAAATATATTACGATTTTATCTCTATCATGAATTGCATCCTATCGTACTCTTAAATTAAAAGACCAAGGTTGCGAGCGTTGCGCAACTTTAGGTAGTCCTTGTAAAAAAGAAGATATATCTGAAAAAAGTTAAAAATATTGTACCTATGAAAGAGATTTGAAAAAAAAAAAAACTATACCAATGATTTGTTCTTGTTTTACGAAATTGGGCAGTCGGTACATTAGAAAATTGCCTCAACCAAACTTTTTAAATTAAAAATAACACTAATTTTAATATTACCTAATTAGGTTGCTTAGTTCCATTTTCAAAGGTTCATCCTGTTGTAGATTTGTAAAATGAAAGATCTTCGACAACGCGCTACAATGTCCCAGTTGAAAATTGTTTTCAATGCCGAGGGATGAATCATAGAGGGAAATTAAACACTTAAAGAAAATGAAAAGACGTAATTCGCACGACAACGGTCTTCCGAACAGTTATCAGACTCTCTTGCTCTGTAATCGAGCAGAAAAAGATCTTCAAACATTGTTATTTAACATTTTTAGTAATCCACAGAATAAACACTCACCAAATGAAATCTGAAATATCCTATAAAAAGAAATACTTTACAAGATTCAAATTCAGGATCCAAAGATGTGTCGATAGGCACACATTCAAAATACTCAATAAGTTCCCTTTTATGTCCCAAGGAGAGTTCTGTGGGGGTACAATATTAAAATGAGAGATAAATTAAGCGCACGTGCTCACAAACTTCCATTTACAAACGTTGATGAGGCTCCCTTCATCTTGCTCCAAAACATAATTTTTATTAAAAGAATAGTCAACTGACTCGCACAGTCACAGCTTTATTAAAAAAGCAGACATTTATATCACTTAATAAATCCAATTTAATAGCTTCATTTATATATATATATATATATATATATATATATATATATATATAAATTTTGTGCTTCTATTTGAGATATTTAGCGTTTTCATTTTCCCTTCTGAAATATGCAAAAAATATTTTTTTTCCCACAGTTTCCATAATTTAATATTTCCGATTGAAAAATTACCACCCCCCTTTATTTTTTTTTCTTTTTCGAAAACTACAAATTCCTTTTTCCACTTACTTTTTGGACCGGGAGTGTAAAGCGCGCACTGGGCTGCTTGGCCTGAAGGTACAACGATTCCAGATATATATATTCATACTTCTTTAAAAATCGTATGTAAAAAGCTTGATGAAGATCTGTTGGATATTTAATGGCTGCAACTCATTTAAATTGTGATAAGTCACACACACAAACACACTCACACAATATACATATACACTCGCTAGAAAATGTCTGCGTTCACCCATAAGAAATCACACATCAAAAGTAAAATTTAATAGAAATATAATTTTTTTCTAACAAAGTTTCATGACTTTGTTTACTATTATTTAAATATTAAGCATGCAAGAATTGGTTAATTTTGTATTAAAACTAATTAAGATAACGGGAGTTTTGTAGCAAAGCACAAAAATAGTAGGCAGAAAAAGTCTGCATTCACTATTAGAGCATTCTTGATTCCTGGAAATTTTATCAAGAGACGTTATAGGTTAACAGAGTTTTTGCTAAAGTTATCAAGTAAAATAGCTAAAGAATATTGTGACGGAATAATTTTTACATTTTTGTGAGATACGAAGCAATTCAAGGACATAGAAAATAAAAGGAAGGAAATTAGTATCGATGAGCGTAAAATCATTGTGAAAATGGGGAAAGATGGAAAAAGTCGTCGGGATAGAGCCAGATCCATTGTGTGTGCGTGTGTTCATCTATCCATTGCGTTATTTAAATCTACAAGAGTTTATACTTCCAAACCTCGTTTAGGTAGTCCATCTAAACTCGCAATCAGTGAAAAACGAAGTATGATATCAATGGTGAAAAAAAATCCGCGTTTGACTGCAACTGAAATAGCAAGACATTCACGAGAAATTTATCAAAAACATTTGGGTGGATACCGCAAGAAAAATCTTGAAAAAGGCCGAATACTGTAGTAGAGTGGTTCACAGAAAGCCTTAAATTTCAATGACCCACCGGCTTAAGCGGAAAGCTTTTACGAAAGAGCATATACATAAGCCTACGAAGTTCTGGAGGACTGTCATATTCTCTGATGAGAGCACATTTTCATCTACTGCATAAAAGGTCGTAAATTGATTTGGAGAAATCCTTGCACAGCGCTTCAGAAAGAGCATTTAGTACAAACGATAAAGCACGGCTGCTGTGGAATCATGGTGTGGGGGTGCATGCCGAACAATGGTGTTGACAAGTTGGAGTATATCGAATCAATTATGAACAAATATGATTACCTCGATGTCCTAAAAAATAATTTAAAGGAAAGAGCTACCAAACTTGACCTAGAATCGTCATTTCGTTTCCAACACGACAACGATCTTAAGCACACCGCTAAGATTGTGAAGCATTAGCTTTTGTATAATGTCCCAAATCAAATGCACATGCCCCCACAGTCATCTGATCTGAATCCTATAAAACATTTATGAGATTTGCTGGAGCGTAGGATTCGTTAACATAATATATCTAGCAAGGATATACTGAAGAGTGTTCTTAAGGACCAATGGGAGGAGATGCGCGCTGAAGAAATCACACACAAGATTTGTTAGTTCAATGCCGAAACTACTACAGGAGGTTCTCAAAAGACGAGGTGTGTTATCCAACCAGCTACTAAATAACTCATTATCCCCTTTTGAAATAATTTTTGTAGTTGCTGCTAAAACAGTGAACGCAGACTTTTTCTAGATTTTAGTTAGTATCGCTACAAACCAGCCTTTATTTTAAAAGCTATGAAAGCAAACCAAATTTACTTTTGTTATTCTGAATTCTTAAAATGTACTAAATAAAATATAGTTTTAAAAAAAAATTTCAAGTTCTTGTTTAAGAATTTTTTTTTTTTTTCATGTTCATGTACTTTTTCTAGCAAGTGTATATATATAATCTATATCAATAATATACTAAATTGCTACAATTCTAAATTAATGCAAAGCAACAAGTGGACAAAATAGAATTGTTGCATTAATTCGAGTAATAACAAACTTCAAGACTTGGGACTAAAACTGTTTTGGAAATCTTTTCTGTTTCAATTAAATTTAGCTTTAATAAATTTTTTTTCTACCAAGGATAAAGAGTGATTCATTCTCAGCAGAAAATACTTAGACAACGCAATGGATGGTACATAAATTTCGATTAACAGAGCGGAAAATTCGTTCAAGGTTCAGCATTTTCTTTTCTAAAAAAATTGTTATTGCCAAAAATGTTAGTTTTTCAAAGATATGAATATTATCTTC
>BMAV01015847.1:340219-371892 GCA_019973955.1 Trichonephila inaurata madagascariensis
AAAACCTCTCTGTGCGTAATGTATGGATATTTTTTCGAATTATGCAAAGCGTAATCGTTTGCAACTTTTATTGTTGTGGTACCCAGCCTTGTCGACCAAGGTCGTCGGGTTCGCCGTAATTCACGAGGCCTTGGTGGCGTTATGAGGAAAAAGGGGAACGGGATTTCTTTTTGTTGCCATAAAAACAGATGGTGTTTGACAGATCGGTTGATTAACCGATACCGCAAGGAGTAAAGAAAAAAGGACCTTCATCGCGCTCTCCAAACATCCATTGGTATGCTGCGAGCGAACGATTACAAAGTTTCTGTTTTGTATCTGTCCTTTGCAGAGTTAGGCCAAAATTAATCATTAGATGAAGCAGGCAAGTGTTTTAAATTAAGAGGGGAAGAATTTTTGTTCGCCTATAAAGACCGCCTTTAATGGTGTGCAATGAAATAAAATCGCATTAAAAAAAGAGGGGGGGGGGGGGGGCAGTTGCCGCTCATGGTCTTCGGTATGGTCAATACGAAAGGGAACCACTTGACGAAATTCATCAAAAAATGTTACAACTCTTTTTTTTCTGCTTTTGATGCAATTTAAATTTCTGTTCCAGAGGCGTTGAAGTAATACATATTCGCATTAGTTAAGAATAAGTTTTTACTCTAAATCGAAATTCTTCAAGAGTGTAAATTCCAACACAGAAAAAAGATATTTAAAAACACTAATTACTTTATGAGTTTGGAATTTTGCTCATATATAAACATTTAAATAATATTTTAGGAAGAGATTTTGTCAAAAAAAAAAAGAATTATCTATTAATTATTATCTAAATATTTATTATTTTACTATTATCTATTAATTATTATCTAAAAGTTAATCTATTGAAGAAACACAGGTACAAATTTTAAAAATTACTCCTATTAAAATAACAACACATTAAATGAAAATACAAAAATTGATGATTGCACGGCTAAACTATGTTTTGAAAATACTCCTTAAACTTGGAAACTTTTTCATTTTGACAAAATCATTTTAAATCATTTTGACAAAAAAAATGATTTAAATACAATATTTTGGCAAAAAAAATTAACTTAGAATAACCTTTTTTCAAAATGTTCTCCTTTTGTCAAAAATGTTTCTATTATAATAATATTTTGCCTGTATATAGCTCAAATCACTGTACAGAGGCTCAACTACGATTTTTGAAAAATTCACATTATTTTCAGAGTTACAACCAATTGAAATAATTATTGGCGTTTTTTCTTAAAATTTCTCTCCTCTCTCGGATAAATTTTTAATTCAGGCTTTTGCCGACGACCTTGCTGTTGTGACCACGGGTGGGGCCCGAAGGACTTTGGAAATCGAAACCAACTCAATTCTTGATCAAATCTCTAATAAGCTCAAAAATCTTAAACTTGTTATCTCTCCTGGAAAACCTTTCTCGGTCGCATTCAGATGTACAGTCCGTGGTGGTACTGAGTTTCTCACAGGAAACCCCTATATTTAAAATCAATAATGTTTCTATTAAAGTAGTCGACTCTATTAAATATCTTGGGCTTATTATTGACAACCGGCTCTCTTGGTTCCCTCATATTAATTTTTTGAAAGAGAGAATTTATAAACTGTCTCTTCAGTTTAATAGAATCTTGTTTTCCAATTCTAACTTTAAAAATTTTAAATTGTGGTACTTTACACTGTGATTGAACCCATCATTATCTATGGTGCGGGAATTTGGGGTGGCTCACTCACATCTCGTCATATACAAAAACTAAACTCTATTCAAAGAATTTATCTTTTAAAAATTACGAAGGGCTATAGGACCTCACCCACCAACGCATTACAAATCATATCTGGTACTCCCCCAATTCACCTTTCTGTTAAAAAAGCTTTTCTTAAATACCAAATCTGGAAACTTCGAAACCCTGAATTAAATAATTTTATTGATTTTCATGCGTGAAAATTTTATTCCTTTTCCCTCTGTGAAAGCTCGTAATAAAATAATTTTTTTAAATCAATTGCAGGGGCCTAATGAGTGGGAGGTGTATACCGACGGATCGAAAATTGGGACTCAGACCGGGTTCGCGGTATGTATTTTTTATCGGGGGTCCCTTTATGGGACCTATTCTTTTAAATTAAAGCCCTACAATACTGTTTTCGAAGCGGAGGTATCTGCAATCGGATTCTCCGTATTATGGGTTGTTGCTAAAAATGTTAAAATTAATATTTATACCGATAGTTTATCATCCATTTTTTTCCTTAAAAAAAAGTCCTAACAATAAATCTGCCTATCTTAATTTAATAAAGAATAAACTCTGTTATGTACTGTAATATTTTCTGGGTTAAGACTCATAATAACAATTTTTTTAATGATATTGCAGATCATACCGCTAATGGTGTTGAAGTGAGTGTTCCTGCCCCTCGCTCTTATGTCATCAAAATAAATTAATTGAGGACTGGGAGAGTTGGTGGTCAAATTCTAATACTCGCTTACGAGTCAAATCCTTTTGATATCAATCCTCATTCCAGTTACGTTACCCAATTCTTAACAAACCATGGCCCCCATTTGTTTCTTTTATTTGTAACTCTTCAAATTAAAAACTACTCCCAATTTTATTTGTGGTTCTGTTGGGGACGCTGACCATTATGTGTTTGCATGTCCTCTGACTAAGGATTTCCATTTGGTCTCTCCATCTCAAAATGCTAAAAAAGCCTGGCTCCAATCTATCGTTAGAAATCCTTCCATCCACTTTAAACTAAAATCATGTATTAAAATTGCCTATTCAATCTGGGATCAAATCCCTTAGGTGGGAATGGATTTTTTTTTTTTCATCTCAATCTTTAAACTTCATTTTTTTTCTCACATAATATATTTCTTATGTTATTATTATTTTTATTATATTTGCTTTTTGTATATTTGTATTACATTCATGCAAATGTATGTAGTGAAGTTTCATTTAAATTTGTATTTTGTCATTTTACTGTCTTCTAATGTTTGTAAAATGTAAACTGATTTTTTTTTCAATTAAGTCTGGATGTGGGAGTGGTTGTTTTGTTTCCCGAGGGATCGGTCTGTAGCTCTAAACCCTCCTCGGTTGGGTGAGCTCGGTTCCTTTGGGCATTCTCTCTCCCCTCTGTTGTCGTAAAACATGGATAAACCCACTTCTAAGTTATATATTTCGAAAATTCTAGTTGAGCCTCTGTAGAGAGGTCTGAGCTATACACAGGCAAAATATTATTATATATAATAGAAGCATATTTCACAAAAGGAGAATATTTTGAAAATGGGTCATTCTATGTTCTTTTGTCAAAATAATGTACTTAAATAATTTTTTTATTGTAATACTATTCTTAAAACAATTTTATATACATTTTCTAATCTAAGTGATACTAAATATCATAAATATTATCCATTTATACACTTTTGAAAAATCACGGTCCTGAACGTAGTCGGATACCTTAAGAGTTTGTAGCTGGATTCTTAGATTAAAAAAAAATGCCACGAGAGAGTCTTCGTTTAATATAGGAAAGAAAATAAACGCTTATTTTTATGGTGCAGTGTGAGCAAGAATCATAACTCCAAATTCCTTGACTTCAAACGTCTATTGAAAATTTTCTGCGAAATTGTTATTTTTCAATAATTTACCTTTAATCAATACTCGGAGTTGTTATTCAAAGCCTGAAAATGCTCGCATTTCGTCTCATTTTCAGATATTTTTCTAGTTCTTTTCCATTTGAAGCATTTTGAAAAGCTGCCGCTATTTTATCATCCGTGAAAGATATTTATAAATATCTCAGTGGGTTATGATAGACAGAAAGCTATTTTTTCGGTATCTTTGATTAATAATTAAAAAATCAAAAAGTATTTTAATAACTCAAATATAATAATGGAGAACTAGATCGGATGATAGCAGCATAAATTATTTTGAAAAATGTGAATACATGTAAAAAAAATTGAACACTATTCTATTCATCAATAATCAATTCCATCCATTGTTCTAGCACTAACAAGTCATTGTTATCCGACGTGTCTACATATATATTCCAACATCAAAACAAAGGTAAACAAGTTTATTCTCAAGAACAAACATTCAATCCACGTGCTTTGGGTAAGACATTCGATTGAAAGAAAACGACCCTCACAGTAAGCGCCGGTGAAGACAAAAACCTACAGTCACTCAAAAAAGTATTGGGACACTTGACATGCATAACTTGTAAAGCCATTTATAAAAATATTTATACTACTGTCAAATATGGAGGGGGTAACCAAATTGTCTGGGGCTGCATGGCAAGCTCTGGTGTCGTTAACTTAAATTTCATTGATGGGTATAATGAATAAATATGTCTATCTTGACATTCTCAAGCGAAATTAAAAGCAAAGTGCGAGCACAAGCTAGAAATCTCAGGACATTTTAAATTGCACCAAGATAATGACCCGAAACAGACTGCAGATGTTATGAATCTTCTACCGCTGTCCTAGTGTTGTTATGAGTCTTGCACAGACCTTAATCGCATTGAACATGTGTGGGATTATTTGCAGCAAAAACTATATGAGCACCAAATTTCTAACAAGCGGGATTTAAGAAAATATTGGGTCAAAGAGTGGACCAAAATCGATAGATCGTTTTGCAAAAAATTGATCCAATCCACGCCAAATAAGACTTCGAGAGGTCATAAAAAGCAAGGGCGACCCAACAAGATATTAATTTCTCAGTTTGAATTGTTTTTCTTAATTTATATTGGGAAGTGACCCCAATACTTTTCTGAGCACGTTTTCTTAACTCGATTTTTTTTATTTTCAATTTTAACCATAATTTCATTAATGTACGAGTTTTGTTCAAATTATTATTATTTGTATTTACCAAAATAGCATTTACTTCTTTTTTTTGTTTGTTTTTGTTTCATTTGTTTGTTTAAGTAAAATATTACGATAAAAATCTGGTAGTGTGTCCCAATACTTTTTCGAGTGACTATATGTTTTATATATTATTTATACAAATCAGATTATGAAAATAAATTTTCAAATTGTGAACTCAAATTTTAATAAAATGTAAAACAGTATATTTCGTATATCCCAAATGATCGAATTTATTTTCCTTGTTCTGCTCTCATTGCACTTTGGGAACCGAAAACGAATAGGTTTCTATTGTAAAACTATTGCGGATTTCGGTCAGTAATTCTCATTAAATCAGCTTTCTTATTCAAAACATTTTAAGTGGAAAAATCATTTGATCAAAAAATATGTCAAGAAAAGTGCAAA
The DNA here is from genome assembly GCA_019973955.1 of Trichonephila inaurata madagascariensis. NCBI lineage: Eukaryota > Metazoa > Arthropoda > Arachnida > Araneae > Nephilidae > Trichonephila > Trichonephila inaurata. The sequence continues at coordinate 345,456 of BMAV01015847.1, forward strand.
TTGACGAATTTTAATTTTGTCACACTCTGAGACAATACTACCTCAAAACCTTGGTCAAGTAACGAGGACAACGCTTAAACTGTGTGTGGTAACCCCTTCTCCAAACTTCCACACCACATCAAAGGAAGAACATTGACAAGAAATTCTCAAATAAACTACAAAAAACAGTTCTCGAAATAAAAGTGAAAGCCCCTCGTATAATTTTTAATAATTTGATACTTTAATTCTTTCTTGATAGTTCACATTACTATGATACATCAATGGACTGAGAAAAATTGCTTAATTTTTGCAAGTGTTTTGTTGCAAGTTTGTTATACGATTCAACTGTGTAAAATGATTTTATATTTTTATACAAATTCTAGCATTGTTATTTACGCTACTGCCATTATCCAAGGACGAGTTACTGTAACCGTTTTTCATAGAAAAGGATTTCTTGTTTAATTGATTAAAAACTTTTAAATCCAATTTATTTAAACCTAATTTTTTTTTAAAAAAAATCTAAGCAATGTATATTTTTTAAAAGAACTATCTTTTCAAAATCATGTTAAAATTCTCATTTTTTCCCCTCTTTTTAACTACTCAGTATAGAATAATTTCAATACAATGGTGGCTAAAGCCGTTATCAAAACGTTGGATGGAACAACTTCTACAGCTTTAGCTCATTACTGGCGAAATCAGACACAAGTAATGATACAAATGTTAAATTATCTTAATTTTGAAAAGTGGTTTGAGCTTTAGTATTATTTTTTTAAAACCAAGTTTCTTCCAAATATAAGAACAACCAGTTCTTCAACTTCCACTATCATCTGATTGAGCAACAACTAAACATCTTCATTCTTCATGCAAAACATTTATGCGAAATGTATTGTAATTTTAAGGAAGGAAAAAAAATACGCTTTAGTAATCCGTTTTATTTCTAAAATGCTATTCCAAACACGATGTTTCATCACATTAGGTCTATTCTATTATTCGTTCATTCATTATTCTACAAACATTCGCTTTCATTTCGACTTTTTTTTAAAAAGATTTTGTATAGAATATTAAATACGATAATGAAATAACTGAAAGTGAAAACAATGAGTTTTCTCCCTTTAATTACTTCATTTCGTTTTAAAGACTATTTTCATTCGTTTGAAAATATTGATTAAAAATTCAGAAATATAAGTAAAACGGTTGCTTTTTAAGTTAAGAATAATTGTGATATTTACGGATTATGTTATTGATACATATATGCTTGAATTAGATTGGATTAATTTGGACTGCGTAAATAAATCTGTAAAGTAGTAAGACACGTGTGTTAATGCTTGTATAAAATGAAGAATGGTCAAACAGAAAATGTATTCGTAACAAAAATAGTCCTCCTCGGCGGCTACTCGGTTTGTATCCCCACAATTATTGTGTGTTTCGAATAATTATATTTTAAAAAAAAGTCTTAGATGAATGATGCGTTTTTCGTCACATTTTAAAACAGGATAAACAAAACTTAATAAACCACGATTTTATAAATATCGCTTTGAAATCAGGAGAAATACTGTTATTTATTAAATACAATGTTACATATAAACAAATAATTCTGGTTTTTTCTAAACTTTTCTTAACTGTCTGTTTCTAAGCATTTTCATCCGAAATTGTATCAGAAAAGTGTTAAGAAAATATGAATTTCTTATGAGTTTCAACAATCAGCCGAGAATATTGCTATGGAAATGAGTGCAATTATTTGTTCAATGTTTTTTTCAAAAATGCGGAAATCTTACATTACTTAAGTTATTCTAATTTAAAACACACAGCTAACAGAATAAAGTCAGAAAAGCTAGATTGCGCTTTTAATTTAAGTTTTTATTTTATAAAAGCTTTACTTTTAAAGGAAAGGAGTAAAAAGCAATTTCTATAAAAAATCTCTCCTCCTGTTTATTTTTCCTGAACGAAAGGGTAAAATTCTATTCCCCATTGTTATTATTCTTGGGTAAAAAACATCAAAGATTAGATAAACAATATATTTTTTATCTAGAAAAAATAATTTAATCCTGTGAAGTTCAAAAATAATTTGGAATACTTAACAGTTGACATCCGACTTAATATATTTATCATTATTATCATAAAATAGTACAAATTTTGAAATTTTTAAAAAATTAAATTTTTTTTAAAGTTTAGTAAAAAAACTGATTTTATAACAAAATTGTTTTTGAATCAATTATTTTCAGTAAGTAAATATTTAAGTTTTCACTTTGATACACAAAATAATTAATTTGTCGTTTCTAGTTCTTAATCAATATTTACCTAATATATATTCAGACTCTCACTTAAAATCTCAATGAATCTAACGAAAAAGCATCGACAAACAAATTATACTAACTCTACTTTAAGAAAAAATAATAAAAGTAATGGTTTTTAAGTAAAAAAATCTTTTTGCATATTCTTTGAAAGGATCTATTGTTGATAAAAAAAATAATAAATAGGGGAGGAAAACGAATATGTTTTCAGAAGCAACGAAACTTTCGTACTAGAAAAACAATATTAATATAATTATAAATATGAATAGATTTTGCGCATGTGTTTAAATACAATATTTTTCAATATGTTTTTAAAGAATGATCGTTATCGGAGGCGGATAGAGCAAAAAATAATGAAATTAGCCTCGGTTAGTTGGCGATATACTGCTGTCGCCAACTGCAACCATCGTTCTCCTCGCGGACTCATCGTTAAGGCTGTCTTCGGTAAAAGTACGGGGCTGCGGTAGCCCAGTGGTTAAGGTATCGGACCATGGCAGGCATGTCATGAGTTCGAGCCCCGTACCACTAAAGACCCGCCGTGTAGGGCAGCGATGCACGTTAAATCTGTCGAGAGCTGAAACGTCCTCCCGTTGGTGTGGTGTGGTAGTTAGGAGAGGGGGGTGCCAGCTCAGGTGTCGTCCACGTCACTTGACCATGGTTCAAAATTACGTGGTCCGTCGCCAAAAGCCCTCGTGTAGCTGAACAGTCCGACGTTAATATTCACTCACTCACTCACTCACTCGGTAAAAGTACGAGAGCTCTAACTAAACGCAAAGCACATTTTCAGACAGAAAAATGACCCAATTTCCATGGAAATTTGCAATATTTTAACTCGTACCTCTGTTAACAATAGAGTGTTTTTAAAAATTTCAAAATATTCCGTGAATACTTTTTTTCGTTTAAATACGTGAAGGCACAAAGCCCATTTAACATTACGGTATAGGAGAAAAAATGCAAACACATTTTATACCAGAAAAAATGAATCAACTCGATTAAAAATGGGAAGTATGATAAAAAATGCTGCTATTAATGTTTAGGTTATGCTGCTAGAATATCATATTAATGTTTCATTTCTTTTATATCTGAAAAAATGTTCTAAATTCGGGTCCTATTCTTTAACATTAACCGAAAACAGCCTTAACTCAAAAGCAGCAGAGGAGCCTCGTTATTTGCAATCGCGCCCAATGAATACACTGAGGGGTGTAACGGAGAACATTAGGCCCCTGCAAAGTCAGGTTTGCGACCCCAAACCGCATGTTACAAATGATTGTAAAACCATGACCTTTTGGGCATCTCTCTTGAAGCGGGTTACGCCACTGACAACACTCTACTCTTCTACACCTCGCCATTATCGAGAACTTCCACAGATTTAACGTGTATAGGCTGCTCTTTGAGTGAGTAGCGATTCAGTCGAGAAACATTTTCTAATTTCTCATATGTTTTATACATTATCTCAAATATACGCTATTTATAATTATTTAATCTACAATAATAATTTGACATTCGAATCAGTTCATGCTCTACGAGATAAATCTGAGTTCAAAATTTAAATCTCTCTTTGTATTAAATCTATTAACGTCACGCTGCATAGCAACACGAGGTCGTTTGGAGACGGACATTGTCCATTTGAATCTGGGTCAAGTGATGAGCACAACATTTGAGCCGGCATCCCCTCTCCGTATTTCCATATTACGTTAAGGAGAAAATTTTCAGTTCGACAGATTTAACGTGCATCAGCCCCTCCACGCGGTGGGCCTTCAGTGGCATGAGGATTCGTACCCGAGACACGCTGACCACTAAGCCACCACACCCGCGACTCTCTTTTCGAGCCCAGTTTCATTTCACTTAAGGAGTACAAGCTTCAAAGTAAAGGCTAGGCTAGTGGCAGCAGCGCCATTTATTGCTCGAGTCCAGTCAATTTGTAACAGCAAGCCATCTTCATTTCAGGCATATTTTGCTCGCCGACACCCAAAGTATCCCTTTGTCTAGATCAACCTCTTTTCCCCACCTGGCCGCATATATATAGGACAGGTATTTAACGCGGGCCGCAACATGAGGATAGTAGAATAAGACCAAAGCAACGTTGTCGAAGCAAAATTGATCAAAATATTAAAACTCATTTTTAGCTTTTATTTTAACATTATATTAACTTTTTTTATCACTCACACACATGAAAAAATATTTACTTTTATGCATTTTTTACTGAGTTATAGGATAGTTTCGATTTTTCTTTGCATTCATAACCAAGCCTCTCTCTCTCTTGCTTACTTTCTATCAAAAAACGCAAATTGATAGATTTGATTGCTTGATTGAAAGATTTTCCTCTTAAATATTTGTTCTCAAATAATTGAATTTCTTAATACAATGGGTCATGACCGGGCCGCTCAGGAAAGGTTGGAGGGCCGCAGGTCACTGGTCTAGATCAAGGGTGTCCAACCCAAATGACCTCGCGGGCCACTTCGGAAGAACTTGACTATACCGCGGGCCGCATGTAAAAACATATCTTTATATTAGATTTGGATCCATGACAAACATTTTTTGAAGTGAAAATTTAAAACAGACTGATATATTATTATTGTTTTCATTGTTTTTCATGTATAAAAACAAAGATAGAATAATAATAATGCAATGATCAAATAATGTTTAATTTATTTAATGAGTGAGATATCTGTTTCTCAAACCTTTCGCTTAGTTTTTGCAAGTCGATCTCAGTGCATGTGTATTTGCGTATCGTAATGGATGTTGCAGATTTCCGTGCGTTAAATTTGAGCACGATTTATGTTTGATAAATTTCAGTTTAGAAAAAAAAAAAAAAAAAAGATTCGTCCAAAAAAAAAAAACGCAAAAAAAAAATTTTGGGTTTTTTTTTTTTTTAAAAAAAAAAAATATTTAAAAAAAAAAAAAAAAAAAATACTGTACAAAATAGTCGAATTGTGTAAAGTTGTAAAGAATCTCTCGGGCCGCAAAATTATTCAAGGCGGACCACATGCGGCCCCCAGGCCGCGGGTTGGACACCCCTGGTCTAGATGAACAGAAAAGTACCGTGTTCGTGAGGTATATCTGCTCCGAATGTAACCTCTGACGTAAAACAATTTGAATCAAAATACTCGATAGATCGGTTCTATGCTCAGAAAACTTCGTACACAATTCGGGCATTGCCACAGCAAAACATCAGTAGTCTTTGTTGTTGCACACGGAGGGGGAAAAAATCCCTCATTCAGATATAACGTTGGAAAATTTAAATTTTTAATAATATACATATTCTCTATATTGCGCCAAATCTTAATGTTTGTGGTGCGGGGAAACGTAAATCGAAGAATGCAAATTACTTGTTTCTAATAACGTCAAAACAATTTTCATCCGAGTAACAGAAGGACATCATTTTTGAAGAAGGATTTTACGATAAGTTGCATTGATATTAAAGAAATAAGAAGCGAAATTCTTCCTTTTTAAGGAGAGGAGACGTTTATAAAAGATGCAGAAGCTGACAAAGAAAAACGCTCCTTGTAGGAGAAACAAAACCCTTTGACTCTAAAAGTAATTGTTCTCCTTTTTTTCATCTCTCGACAGAAATGGGAGTTGCAATTGAACACAATCACTTCGTCCTTCATTTTATCTTTATTGGAAACTTGGATTACAGAGATTAATTCTATTTCCAATGGGCCTTCCTGTTGGGAAAAAAAAATCTAGAATCGATTCAAAAAATATCAGTCGTGAATAGTTATGCGGAGGAAATAAAAACCAGACAGTGAAAAGAATTTGCCGTTATATCTCTGCTCAAGGCAAGAGATTAGAAACGTTTCGATCTGTTTATTTATCGTAATTCACTTTTATTTTGCTTTCAATGACTTCATTCTTTGGATGGAAAACCGTGAGAGCTCGGGAAAGTTGGATAAAGAGAGCATAAAAAATAGCCTTTCCTTCATCTACTCTACACACGAAGCCATGGTCGCGGATTGGAATCCACAAAAGATCTGTAGTTCAGAAGGGTTGGTAAATAGATTGGGGCTCAAAATCTCATGTTGACGTTGGTGTGGTAGTTAGGAATGCCAACCCCCTGACTGTGGTTGGAAATGAGATCTATTGTCAATAGCCTTTCAGTTGCTCCTCAGAGAATTCTTACAGCCAAAATTGCTCAAAGGGAGAACAAAAAAGAAAAAAAAAAAGTATGAAAAGATAAAAAGTACGAACTTCTACATATTAAACATTTTTTCAAGAATTTTCATGATAGACGATAATTAACGATGATCCTCAAACAGCATAAAAGGGTGTATATGAGTGAATATTAACGTCGCACTGTTCAGCTACACGAGGGCTTTTGGCGACGTCCTTTGGAACCATGGTCAAGTGACACTTTAGCTGGCACCACCCTCTCCTAGCTACCACACCAACGGAGGGACGTTTGAGCTCTCGACAGTCTTTAGTGGTACTGGACTATGACATGTCTGCCATGATCCGATACCTTGACCACTGGGCTTCCACAGCCCCAAAGTGTGGATATGTCTGCCTTCCATTCTCAAAATAAAGGCGTGTTTCAAACAATTCCTTTCGGATCCGCTGAGTGCAGGGGCGTAGCGCACCGCCCCTTTCACCGCAAATCTCGTATTGCGCAGGGAGTTCTATAAGGGTGTCCAAAACCTAGTTTATGTTACGGTTTTACAGTCCTTTGTAATCCAGCTTGGGGCCCAAAATCTGACTTTACAGGGGGTCCCTAATATTTTTCGTTACTGCACTGGGGGAGTGTACAACTATTGGTGACGGATCTCTTCATTTTGAACTTTGGTTAAGTGACGAGGTCGACACTTGAGTTAGCTCCCCTTCTGAAAACTACCACATCACACTAACTGGAGGACTTTGAGCTCGATAGCATCTCAGATCGCAATAGCTATTCTCGTGAAATAATGATTAAAATAAACTAACGCTTAGCTCAGTTTGCGAATTATAAATGGCTAAAGTAACAGTTATAAACAAATTGATTCCCAGCAGAAAGCTATGCATATTCTATTAAAGTATATGACAAGAAAATCCATTTTGTACATTAGTTAAAGACATAAATGAATACAGTTGATTCTGTTTTGATCATTTTTGTCTAAGTAACTTCAAAAGATTTTTGAAATAGGTAGACAAATATCGTTAGTCTCTGCAAGCAATAGTTTTTTTGTTTTGTTGTTTTGTTTTTGTTTAAAGGTATATAAAGTTTTTTTAAGCAACTTCAGCGGATTGTCAGCTTCTCATTGATTTCAATTAAGAGATTCTATTTAAATTCTGAAAACAAATACAAAAATATAGATAAATGAAACTGCGGAAATGTAATGAAATCAATTCAAAGCAATTCTCCAACAATTCAGTTCTGAAACATTCAAAGATTTTGATATTAAAAAATGTTTTTCCATGTCATTGACCTCTTAAGCATTTAGCCACTGACGACAATTCCATTATTTTCAGTGATCCGAAGTAGATTTCGAATCATGGACATCTGATAAATATTTATGGTGTTAAAGGTGAAATGTGTGTGAATCCGAACTAATATTAAAATTTATTTCTTAAGTGTCCACATGCCAACTGCTTGCATTTTAATCGACAGTAAAAATTAATTTAGTATCAAGAAAAATTCAGATTATTCACAGTTCGATTCTGATGTTCCTTCAGAGAGTATAAGCCGCGAAAGATTCAGAGTCCAACAGTTCGAATATGAGGACAAACGATCCCTAGCATTACCGTGATATTTTTTTAATCAAAAATTAACGCACAATACAAAAACAGCCGGGGTGGGGGGGAGAGGGGTAAACAATTCATTTAAATAATCAAATATAAAAAAAAAAATGAATACCTGAATTTCCCAACGTGCCTTTTTGTGTCGAGTGTACGTTCAATAAGGGGCAAGCCATAACTTTTCCCAAGTGTTCTCTACATTCTTAATGAGGACGAGTGTACATGGTTAAGATTAGAGCGACAGAAAAAAAGGAGCTCTCTGTCATTGTTGCGTGAATGAAAGAAGATTTTCCGAAGAAGTGTGTCCGGTCTTGTTTTCCGCGGCCACGTGTCATCACACTTCGTTATCAGTTGGAAAGTTCCAGATCTTGACGAAAGATGCATTTTGGAACGCCTCCCGAATGCGAAATGGAAACATTTACATTGCAAAACGGCGGTTACTTGAGAAATGACACACTGAATACTAAATGGAGGGGGAACATCACAAGGAGTGACCAGAAGATGTTTCTGAAAATAAGAGCTGCTGTTATTCACTTCTGAGTAGAAACTTGCGCTTTGTTCGACGAAAGTTTGATTAATGTAGCATTTGAACTTCTCTTTTGAAACTTTGCGTCACTTCACTTGATTTCTTTCTTTTCCTTTCCCATGGAGACAAAATGGAGGCTCTGGGGTGAGATGAGCAGAAACGAGACCCACTTTGAGAGCCCTGACCACTGGGATTCCGTGCGATGGAATAAATAAGAGGGATAACTGTTCTGAATGGACTCCTCCTACATTCAGTTTCATTTCGTTGACATGAAGACGTGCATTTACTAGATAAATCAACTGTATTGCAAAAGATTTTAAAAACCTCCCTCTCAAAATTTTAATGGAGAAATAAAATGAAACTAATTAAAATTTCATCCTTCATGCCTGTATCTTTTGATCACGAATCTCATTTTTAAGGGTTTTGCATAAAACTAGTTTTCCGAATGTTCTTCCACTTTTCATAACACTTAATGCATCCCAAAAGTCTTATTCCTTCGAGGTCTTGACAAAAGGAATACTTCGCAAATCTTCTATGAATCATTTAATCACAAGATCTGGAAGTTTCTTGACAATATACAGGCACAGAATAGTTACAAGAGAAATTCTGAATACTTTAGAATTCCAAATAAAAAAAATGCTGATTTGTATATAATACACATCTGTCAAATAAAGATTGAAGCTGCAGTCGTCATCTTATTTTTATTTTCCTTCTTTTCATATAGGTATATCTTCGACTGACTGGTTGTGGTAAGACACAGAGCTCGGTCCTTTTGAGCCACACCGAGTGACAATCCCCATTCTCCAAAGTTTCTCATTGTAATAACCTTTAATAAGTGAATGTTGAACAAAATTTGGTTTTGTTTATTTTTGTACTTATTGCTCAACCAAGTAGAAAGTAGAGTCCCAAGAAGTGTTTCAAACATATTTAACCTTTTCTTAAATCTTGAGTGATATAATTCTTGAAATAACACAAATTCAGCAACACAGCATCTCGAAATACTCTTTAATTCTTTCAGTCTTAATTATTCTACTATGTTCATTAAGTATTAATTAAACTTAACACATGAACATTTCTCGAAATAAGATCACTGAACGATGAAGGAGCTTGTTGCATCGCGTTTTAAATCGTGATTGAAAAAAAAAACCCGGATTATTTTACTTTAGTTTTTTTTTAAAAAAGAGTATTAACATTTATCAATGCTAATTGACATTCCGTGATAAACATTTTGAGATAGTAAATAATTTGGAAATAGAAAGTTTTCGAACGTCCAGCTTGTGTTCAGACCTGAAAAGTTTGTTACTGGTAATCACATCAATCATCAGGCACTTTAAAATATAAATAGCAATATAATAAAAGTTATCCAGAAAAACCACCTCATTTTGAAAATTTCTCTTAATTAGCTTTAATTGGTTTCCGAATGAGGGTTGTTTTAATTAACTTTACGCTAGAGCCTCAATGGGCGACAGCCAGCCTCTATATTGAGAATGTCAGCCCTATTTCCTTCTATGGATAAATAAGTTATTAGAGGAGGATTAATTTAAAGTTAATTTTCTTCTCAAAACTGCATTAACTCTTATATCCAATACGCTATTTTACACTGAGAAGCAAAAAGCCCTCCAGTTTATCTTTTCTCCCCTTCTTAATCCTACTTCCTTTCAAATTCAAAGCATACCATAAAATCTGAGCCACTAACTGTTCTGGATTCTGGCTCGTTGAAAGCCACCCACGAACAAAACACCACAGCGCAATTTTTTTTAATCTTCTCGATTCCGAAGAGGAAGAAAGAACAAACGAAACCACCTGTTTAGAACAAGAAGCGGAGTTGAGAAGTAGGAAGTGTAATCGATGGGGAAAAATAAAAATTAAAAAAAATCGTTCGGCAAGGAAGGAGCGGTGTCATCCTCGAAAGGGCCTCGAGGGCCGCAACGGCAGCTGCTACAAAGGCAAACCCGTTTCGGGGGCCCGGGGCCAAACGCTGCCCTCGAAGAGAAAGGGTTGATTCTGGTTCTGTGGCACACACACACAGGGAAGGGCAAGTACCCCTTTGATAGAAATGAGCAGACGATAAAGGAACGCTTTTGACGTGGCTCCTTTTCGAATGAGTTCGATAGCAGAGATTAGATCGACTCAAGATTCCGAATTCAGTACGCGAAGTACCCAAGACGATTTGCCATTGGAAATAGACATCCACCACGAAGTAACGCGAAAGTTTAATTAGTGTTGCTTAGGAGAGTAATTAATACTCGTTTAGAACTCAGTCGTTACTATTCTCTAATGAAATTCTTCGCTTATCACACGGAACAAATATATGTTTTGTCCTTCGTATTCTATAAACGAATAAAAATAGTTTATTTTTACATCTCTAAGTGATACTTTTTTGAAATGGTTATGTTAGACATGATAAAAGCAAGATATAAACTCTTAATATGGTTCAATATATTTTTTAAATCATGCGATCGAATGAGGATTGCTGACGGAGGATGAGGGCGAAAGTCATCGATTTTTGATGTACTTAAACTGTGTGCAAGTTCGAAAAATCATATTTAAAACCCTCCTAAACACTACAAAGATGCGTGGACTTGCTTAGCTTGGTACCAAGAATTAAGTACTGGTAAAGGTATAAAATATAAATAAAAGTATAACAGATTTTTTTTTCAATTTAAAAAAAATTGGATACCGCTAAATACTATTTTGGAAAGCATTTCATTATCTCAAACGTCATTACCGAATTTTTTTTTTAATCAAAGCTTAGCGTCTCTGTCTATTGAGGACAGAGAGTTCGATGCATCTCGCAGCACTCGCTTCTTATCAAGAAGTCACAAATCATTAATATTATTTTTAGTACTCTTAATTTAAAACACTACTGTAGGCAAAATTAAATTCCTAAGTGCAATTTTGCATCGTCAGAGCTCAGGTGCCTCCCTGTGGGAAGGAAAGTGGACATCAAAATTACTTTCGGTAGTTGGTATCGCCTATAAGGTCCCGCTCTAAAAAGTGATAATAGCTTCTGGGAAATGTACTCTAGGTCTCTCTCTCTCTGCAAAGGTAAAAATACCAATCTGCAGCCCCATTAGAAGAAAAAAAAATTAAATCTTTATTCTTTCTGAAAGTGATTGGTATGCTTTACTAATTTTATTTTATTTTTATATTAATGTTACATGTATAAAAGTAAAATATTTAAATGGAGACTCACACATTTATAAAAATGTACAGTCAAGTTACTATGAATTAGGACGGTTTCTCGAGTTGTGAAAAAATGGAATTTATTTTATCTTACGTAATTCTTGGATAACGTGGATCCATGTCAATCGTGGGGCCGAGGAAACCTAGTTGTTAGGGTCGCAAATTCGGGGGGTGCAGCGTCCCGGGCTCGAGTTCTGGCACCACGAAAAATATGCCACGTGCAAGAACCCCTCACGAGGACCGTGAAATGGGTCGAGGCTCAATGTCTCTCATTGGTGTAGTGTGGTAGTTAGGAAGAGGAGGTTGACAGCTCAGGGGTGTCATTCTCGTCCGTTGCCAATCGGCCTCGTGTTATTTAGTGCAACGTTAATGAAACTTCACTCATTCTATGTAAATTGTTCCTTCCCCCACGGCTTTTGAGGAACGAGTCACACAAGTAGATAGAGGCATTTTTTAAGCACTTTAATTTGTATTCATCTAATTTGAAAAAAGAGATTTATTTCTATCCAAGGTGTGTAGTACGATCAGTGAAATGATATGGAAACATAAATAAGTTATGTTAAAATTACCGAAGGGGCAGAGTTGAGTAAATGAAAAGTAGGCTGAATGGTCATTTTCCTCGCCGCTCCAAGCAACCATTGACATGAAATTTTGAGCACACGAAACTTCTCTTATCAATAGATCATTTTGAATTTCTCTCGGCTGGAGCAGTGAGGTACGTAACATGTGTCTCTCCCCTTTCCACTTCATTGGCCAGACCCTTTTCTTTGCTCCTTTGTTGCTACTGTTCGTTGACATAGGAACATGCAAATGCATGACAAGGGGCGGACTCTGTGCACATGAAAGCTCGCCTCGTCCATCAGAATGGCACGGCTGACCGCTTCTTAAGGATCACTCTCGCTGCATTGTTAGGATCAAGTGCACGCGTGCGCTGTCCCATTATTCCTGTAGTGCGGGATATTATCGCGGTGTCACAGTTTGGTTAATAACTTTGTCACAAGAGCCGTGCACTCGGGAGTTTTTTTTAAATCTCATTTACAAGTTCATTAAACGTTTCCGTTTCATTTAACGTGTTAGGAAAAATGGGAAGAAAAAGGAACGCCTCGAGCTGGTCATTTGTCTTAAGGAAAGAGGTAAAAAGGAATCGTCCACTCGTTATGATCGAACATTTCCGGACGTATCAAAAATGTTTGCCTCCTTTTACCTAAAAAAAGGTTTCCCCCCCCCCCCCCGTTTATTCAATATTTATTAATGATTATTTGGTCATTAACATCGCACTTAAAAGCAGCAAAGAATGTTGTCCACGAAATTCGTAAACTCGAATCCTTCACAAGTCGCGACACTTGAACTGATCATTAGGAGACTTTTTATTAATACCAATACGCAGCCCATGTCGCCCAGCCAGTAAAGTGGCTATGACCCTCGGCTTGAAACCGAGTGGGTTCGAGTTCAAATCCCGAGTAAGACATGGTTGTATCTTCTTCGGGAAAGAAGTCGGTCTTTCGCCTGTAATGGATTCCCGTCTCGAAAGGAAAGCAGCGCACCTCTTCTTGTTATATGCTGCGATCATTATCGGTAATAAATGTTGTATTGTATGCTTTCTCTGTTCTTCACTTGTATTTCATAAGTTCCCAGGATAAAGAACACACGACAACAACAACGCAGCCCCATTAGAGGGAAAAAAAAGACTTTTCGATAGATTGAACGAGCGTTTTCCCAATTACAAGACGTTCCAAGAATCCACTGCATAGAAGGGCTGAGGTACGATGAATCTGTCAAGGCACTAAGTCCTCACATAGGAGTGGTGTGGAAGTTTGTGGAGGAGGAGATCCAGTTTAGATGAAGTCCTCGTCATTTGACTAATGCTATGTTACATCAAAGTGCTATATTATTAAAGTGCTATTAAAATGAAATCAAACGATGTTCCAAGAGCAGTGTTTAGGGCAGTACTCATCAACGTGGAACAGTAAAATTACGCCAAGGCGATTGGCGATGGACCTCGTCCCTTTAAGCTATGGTCAAGAGATAAGAGAGGGCGATACCTGAGCTAGCCCCCGCTTCCCTCCGACTTTTCTATCTCAAGCCAACGGGAGAATTTTGAGCGCCGACAGATTTAATCTGCACGGCAAGTCTTCTGCGGCCAAACGCTGTTTTTTCCAAATCAATCTCATTCTTCCAAATATAAGAAGTATATTACGGAAAATTTATTTGCTAAATTGATCTATTCTGGTTGATGAGAGTACAGAAAATAAATAAAAAATGTAATGTTGGATCATTTACTCAAGTTAGAAAGGTTTCAAAAAGTTTTTTTTTTTTTTTTTTTTTTTAAGGCTGTTTTCGCCATATGTACGAGAGCGTGAACTTGACGCGGAACACATTTTCGGACAAAAAAAATAAAATGCCTCAATTTTTATAAAAATTCGTGACATTGTAACTCATGCATTTGTTTATAATACAGTGCTTTTAAAATTTCAAAATATTTCATAAATAATTAGTTTTTCCTTTTAACGTGTGAAAGGATAGCTTACTTAGCATTACGGTATAGGAAAAAAAATGCAAAACACATTTTATAAAAGAAAAAATGTGTCAAAAAACACGGGTACAAATGAATAGTATGATAAAATAAGTGATTCTCTACAGGATAGTGTAGCCAGAACAATAATATTAACGTTTGAGTACTTTTATATCTAAAAAAAATATTCCGAATTCAGCCCCTATTCTTTAACATTAGCAGACGATAGCCTTAAATCTATTAATGCTTACAGTATTTTGTTCAACCATACACACAAATAAAATTTTGACCCAAGTAAGTCTAAAGAATGATGTTTTCCTTAAATGTTTAAATAGCTCCATTATAAAAGGGGGTTACACATTAAAACAAATTACCAGCGTAAAAAACAATTTTAAAAAGTATCACGAACATGGGAAGGAAATCAGATTTTGTTACAATTTATTATCCTTTAAATCCAACTAAAGCTTTCATTTTTAAAGAAAAAATAGCTCTATTTTTTAATATCTTTTTTACCCAATTATTTACTTTGATGCAGCCGCAGAGCTCTGCTGATCTCATTCTTTAGAATCACAGTTACCTTCCCCCTCTAATTCGAACTGTACCACCTTACTCGTGAGAACCGAATTTATAGATTTATTTCAGTCTGGAAAAAAGCAATTTTTTTGCAAAAAATTTTCATAATAGTGGAGACAAAATAAAAAAAAATCAAAAGAGAATTCTTCATTTATGGAAATTTTTGCCAAAGAAAAAGAAAAGATATTCTTAAATGAAATTTGACGTGCGAACAATCGCAAATAATACGATGACGAAAATAGATTCTTTTTAAACTCGCACACACAGTTGCGGTATTAAAATTTAAACTCTGCAAATAAGGTCAGAGTGTCTTATTTGACAGGCTGGATAAAAATAGACGCGCGAGTGAAATTAAGGAATGGTTCTCGCGGAAAATCAGTGGATAAAAAGTTATTTTCTAAACAATGCTTTGGGAATTATTATCTTCAGACCCATCAATGCATCAAGAAATGAGTTTTATTTAAATTCTTTATAATAGTTCACGAGGGCATAGGTTCAAAGGTCAATTTTTGAAATTTCCTCATCATTTCGATTCTTAAGAGGGGTTTTTTTTACGATTAAGAAACGATAATTTCCTTCTTCTGATAACTTACATAAAAAGCTAGATTGAAGTGCTTTAAAAGCTCAGTTCTGTGCGTAAACCTTAAAACAAGGAGCCAAAAATTATTCCTGTTTTAAAAGTAATGTCAAAATATTCACGTAAATAGCAAATTCACAATTGTGAATATATTTAAACTATTTATTTTGTATTGTTTTCTTTTATAATCTAACTGTGCACTAAAAATAAGTCCACTCTCCTGTTATTGTTTATGTTAAAGAATGAATGATTGAGGTAAACTAAATAATCAATAACTGTTAAGTATTTAAAATTCAAAATGTTTAGCATTCAGGCTTAATTGAACCATCATTAAAAAAATGTTAATAATCTCTCTACAAGTAGAAAATTAATATAGATTTAAAATTATTGAGACTCAACTAAATTGAATCGAAAAAAATCTTGCCAAATAATGAGAAAGATATTTACGATATATTATTAAGAAAAATTTTAACTCTTCATTGACTCAACATTTTTCTTAGATGAATCGAAGGAAAGTCGCCTCTTTTGTAGAACTTCAGGAAACGAAAGAACCCTCGAAATGGAACCTTCCATTACCTCAAAACACATTAACCTTTGTGGGGAAAAAAGTTTCTTTCGTAGAAAAAGATACAATAATTACTTCCGAGTTCTGTATTATGAAAACCTATAATTTTATACATTGGAATTTTTTTTCCCCTTTTATTTTATTATTTAAGAGATACAAGTCAGTACAGGAATTTTTTTCTGTGTGACCTAATATTAGTTCCTGACTTCTCTTGCTCCGCAAAATCTTTCCAAGGAACCCAATGTTTCTAAAAGAATATCGGAGTTTATTAACGCTTTATGGTATTCATTACATATAACATTAGTATGACTGATACATCGAATGAAAGAGCAACTGAAACAGTTTTGTTTGCTAGCATGTGTGCGCGTGTGCGCCAAATGTACACTAATCCCCCCCCCCTTTTCTTGCCGATCATCGCTCTAGTAGAAAAATGGCAACTAGTAAACAGAAAGCGTTTTGTGTTATCTAGTTTGCAAACACAGAATTTTCTATTACTGTGCAACGAGCGTTTCCGTATTATAAATTCGGTTGTCAACCTCCAAGTGATAATAGCATTCTTAGGTGGCATCTTCAGTTTGAAACAACTGACTGTCTTTGTAAAGGGAAAAGTACGGAATGACCAAGAATGTAACTGGTAACCAACTGTAACTGGTTCTGCCTATCTTGATGTTCTACAACTATGGCTATTTCCTCAATTGGAAGAAAGTTAACCAAATAACTATTTGGCAGCAAGATGGTGCACCGCCTCACTGGCATCTCTCAGTACGCGATTGGTTAAATATCACTGTACCCAACCAATGGATTGGCCGCAAAGAGCCTCCCGTTAAAGCTTGTGTTGCATGGCCTCCACGTTCACCCGATCTGACGACATATGACTTATCTGCGGGGTTCATAAAAGATTATGTGTACGTTCCTCCCTACCAGCTGACCTTTCAGACTCAAGACACAGGATGGAAGCAGATGTTGCCAAAATTTCCTCAGACACAATGAAAAAGTTTGGGATGAACTCGCCTATCGACTTGATGTGTGCCGTGTGACGAAAGGGGCTCAGATTGAACATTTATATACTTGTAGGTAAAACTGTTTCAGTTACTCTTTCATTCACAGTGTATGAATTATACTTGTAAATTATATGTGATAAATACTATAAAACGTTAAAACTCCGATATTCGTTTAGAAACACCCGGTATATTAACGTTACAAAGCGAGAAGCGTCTTTTGTATGTATAATAAACTTTATACAAAGTCTTATTTTACTTGTCAACGGTTTCACCGTTGAAGTAGCAGCCCCCCCCCCCTCCACTTGAGTACGAGTCCTGCATAAATAAACGTCACTTACAGCATTGTCGGTCAACGAGGTCACTTACGAGTATTCCAACACAAGAACAGCGAGATAAAAAAGGAAAAGGATTAATTTCTCTTCCAGATAGTAATTTTTAATAAATATGACTAATGATTTCCTATCTTTTTAAAAAGCATTTTTTTATATCTTTAAACTTTACTTTCCTTTCTAGAAATAATTGCGAGCAAATCCATTGATTTTTTTTTTCGTTTTATTGTTCTAAAATTACTTCATAGGGAATTATTAGTTTCAAGTTATAGCTTGATCCATCCTGATTTGAAATCCAGCTGAACACGTGCCCGGCTTACGCGATGAAACACTTAACCCACTTGTAACACTTTTCCGCATAATTGCAAAGACTAGATTGATTTTTAGAATTTCAGCGAACAATTCGAATTGTTTTTTTTTCCCTTCAGATTCCAGTTTTTGGAACTCCGACTCATTAAAGTGTGGAGCTCCACCATTATCTTCCAGTCCGTTCATTTTTGAAGTGGTTTTGAATAAAGGGGGTTTCCAGGAACTCATCATTTCCGAGATCTAATACTAGTTTTAGCGCGAAATACGAGCATAATTTTAGACACGCGATGCCTTTTTATTATTTTCAGAAAAAGTACTCAGAATTTTACTGTATTTTTTTCTCATACCATTATGTCAACTTTTTCCTGCATAAAATTCCCCTTGTGCCCCAACGAGCGCATTTACTTCCTCTCTATTGTTGACTTAAACATCGTTTATGGAAGAATACAGTCCTGGACATGGCACATAATAGATCTTTTATCTGAAGTTTTGAGGTGTGTCTATTTTTGAAATAAGAGTGAGAATAGAACGAGAGCAGTTATAAATTAAAAGTGGAAAATCGGTCGATCGCCATAAAACGAGTCTGTGGGAATAATTCCGCTCTGCATATTTAGCATCTGATGATTCATGCCGCGGAAAGTATTTATCTGATCAATAGATGGGAAATATACCGACATTTTTTGGAAGAAAAAAAGCAGACCAATCTAACAAATTAAAATTTTTTTTCAAAAAATACGACGCGTTTTTGTAATGATTGAAACAAAAAAAAAGTCTCGGGAAACATTTTGCAACAATGTGTTCGATGAAAGCAAGAAGAGCTCATTTTGCACAGTATTCTGGTCACGAGTTTTCTCAGTAAATTTAGAATGACCCAGGTTAATGGCGGCGAAATGAGAGCGATGACAGAACTCCCGAGGGCGCCATCGAAACTGATGACAGCTTTCCCATCCCATGGAGAACATTCGGAAGGACAGAAAGAGATTTTGTGCAGATGAAATCGCTCACTTATATCATCACAGCTATTTAGGGAGACTGATGAGTATCGTGAGTATTACAAAAAAAATTAAAATTCGTCGCGAATTCCAAAATAACTATGATGAAACATTTTTTCAAAAAATTATTTTCTGTTACAGTGCCAAAATGGAGGACTTCTCAATACCACTTTTTCCTTCAGCGTGAAGTTGTTCGTCGCTAGCAATAAGAATATAAAATGAGTTTTAAAGGGTTATGGGAGGGATAACTTTATCAGGCCTAAATATATAAAGTGAGTGAGAGAGTCAGTAAATATTAACGTCGCACTGTTCAGCTACACGAGAGCTTTTGGCGATGGACCACGTCATTTTGAACCATGATCAAGTGACGTGGACGACACCTGAGCTAGCACCTCCCTCTCCTAACACACCAACGGGAGGACATTTCAGCTCTCGACAGATTTAGCATGCATCGCTGCCCTACACGGGGGGTCTTTAGTGGTACTGGGCTCGAACTTGTGACATGCCTGCCATGATCCGGTACCTTGACCCCTGGGTTATCGCCTCCCCCTTTTTTTTTTTTTTTTTTTTTTTTTGCAAACGAATCAAATGAAAATCGAAAGCTCACATTTGGCGCTGTTGGCAGCTTTCTTGGGTGCGTTTAATTTTGAGTGGAGCGACGGCAAAGGACGCGTTTGCTCAGTTATAGAAATAACGAAGAATTCAGATCAATGTGTCAAACAGTTTAAGATATTGTCAAAAATTACTCAAAATATGAAATGAAATATAGCGGTGTTTCGCAAGAGATTCTAAAAAGGCCGAACAGAGGGGTTCACTTATTAGCTTGCCCAAGCTCGAATTCCGGATCTATGAAGCTGTTTACTCATTTTGATTATGAGCCAGTGGTAAAATGAATGCAAAAGTAAAGAAATCAATTCACTTCTCATATCAGCTTCTTAATATGTCTTTTTCAGGGCGAAAAAAGTTTTATATTTGTAGCAAAAACAATTTTAAGAAAAGCTAAACGCATAAAAACTCACCATGAAAGAAAGAATGTAAATGATGATTCACGAAAGATTAATCTAAAAAAAGGAAGAGAGAGTGTAATATCTTACAAAATTCTACTTATAGATTGCGTGTCATTTCCAAATCAAATTTGAGTCATTGTGTGAAAAAAAAAATCAAAGCTCAGTTTAAGAAAAAACTTGTTAACACATTAAGATAGACTTTTAAAATAAAATGTTTCGAAACTTCAAACTTTCAATTAATTGACTGCTTATCATAACGTCTAAGGTGCACGAGGGCTTTTGACGATGGACAATAATTCTGAACCAATCGATAAAGACAGCATTTGAGAAGACACCCACTCTTGAAACTTCCACACACCATCAGCATGAAGGACTTTATTTCTTGCTTGTTTAACTTGCCTCAGCATCTGTACACGAAGTGTCTTTAGTCACCTCAAAACTAAACTCGACTAAAATTCCGCCGCTGGAGAAAGTCCCAAAAAACCAATCCTGATTCTTGTGCAAAATCCCAAATTTTGTGATTCCAAATATCCACGTGAGTGTATATTAACGTCGCACGGTTTAGCTACACGAGGGATTTTTGACAACCGACCTCGTCATTTTGCACCATGGTCAAGTGACGAGGACGACACCAGAGATGGCACTTCCCTCTCTTAACTGCCACACCACACCAACAGGAGGACGTTTGAGCTCTAGACAAATTTAACGTGCATCGCTGCCCTGCACGGCAGGTCTTTAGTGATACTGGGCTCTAACTCATGGCATGCCTGCCATGATCCAATTCCTTGATCACTGGGCTACCACGGCCACATATCCACGTGAGGGAGGGAGTGTTTCTTAGCATCACACAACAAAACAACACGAGGACTACTGGCAACGAAACTCGTAATCATGGTGAGGTGACGAGGATGACACCTAAGCCATCTTTCTAAGCTATTACACCACGCCAACATGAGTACTTTGAGCCCCGACAGATTTAGCGTGCATAAGTCTTTCTACAAGGCGCCTCTTCAGAGGCAATAGTCCAAAAATCCACAGTTCACGGATCACAGGAATGTATAATGTGAAAAGTATTGAAATATACGGAAAAATTATTGGAAGAAACGAAGCAAAATATACCAGATTCCATATGGCATCAGCAGAGAACGAAGTTAATATTGTTTTTATTTCGTGGTCCGTCGCCAAAAGCCCTCGTGTAGCTGAACAGTGCGATGTTAATATTCAATCAATCAATCAAACGCCTTGCCAGGATTTTAAAGAAACAAAAACTTCGTTAACATATATGCCAAAAGAAATAGCACTAAATTAAATTTACTTTATCAAGTTCATTTCATTTTGAATTTATTGAAAGAGATGGAACCAGCCTCGACTGACCTATTGGAGTTATAATTTTTTTTAAAAAAAGCCTATTCACACACAAAATAAATAAAGAAATTTCCAAAAAAACCTCAAGTAATCGTTTTCTAATTCAAAATTACAAAGTTAAATTGATTCTATGAAATAGATGTCTAAAATTATTATTGTGGAAATAAAAGTGTTTAATTAAATTTTAGAGAAAACGTTTTCAGTAGGAGAACAAAACTGTTGAAAATGATAAAGAAAAAGATTATTTCCCCTCACAGATGTAAATTATTAAGAATTTCACCTATTTGATTCAGATTTGTCTAGTATTTATTTTTATTTTATTCTTTAATATTATAATGAAAAATGTGTAGAACTTTCCACATAGATCCTTACAGATAAGACTCTGTGGTTGTTGAACTCACTTTTAATTTTTGCTGTTTCTTGAAACGAATTTTCGTTTAAATTTTCGTTAATTTTTTTTATCGCCAACAGCAGATAATATAAAATTTGAAATCGATTGGGAAACGGAGTTTCTTATCTCAATTCGCTTTCTTCCCAGCCTCTCGACTTTCTACATTGATTTTTTGCTAGCCATTTCAAAATGGATCAAAATTTAAAAAATTGTGTTAGAGATATTTTTTAAAATTTAGAATACTTTTATGTTTAAAACTGTGTACGGTTGAAATTAAAATATATATATATATATCATGCTCTTGAAAAAATGCAACAAGTGGAACAAA
Organism: Trichonephila inaurata madagascariensis; assembly: GCA_019973955.1. Lineage (NCBI taxonomy): Eukaryota > Metazoa > Arthropoda > Arachnida > Araneae > Nephilidae > Trichonephila > Trichonephila inaurata. Next base: position 367,099 of record BMAV01015847.1, read on the forward strand.
AGATGAGTTCTTAAGAGAAAATTTTTAAAATCCAACAGATTTACCTTCAAATTCGATCCAAAAGAGAGATGTCACGTATCCAATGATTATGACGCCGACAACATAATGACGCATATTCTCCTCCACCTGGAAGTCGAAGGAATAATTCTTCGATTTCCGACCCATGATCCCTCCCGACTGGATTCATTTCGAAGCACGCGACGCGGAAAAAATTCCGGCTCGCTACGCTCTACCACCTCTCTCGATCTTTTCCTCGTGGTTCCACATTTATTTACGTTCTCGCTTTCATTTCTTTCCAAATGAGCGTTCGAGTGGAAAACGAAACGGCGTTTGGTCAAAATACGTAAAGGGTCACGATCAAAATATTTTTCCCCTCGGGTCTCATTTCGAGATTTTAACGCTTCGCCGCGTTGGGCTCGCACATTGCTTGCATAAAGTTTTTCATCACATCCTGGACTCTCTTTCTTTGGAACTAATTTTGGTACGTAAGGATAGGTTTATCTTAGAATGGAAAGAATCTATTCTGGGAATCTTATTGATTGAGGGAATATTACCGTCCCACTGTTCACACAGCTACATAAGGGCTTTTGGCGACGGACCTCGTCATTTTGAACCATGGTCAAGTGACGTGGACGACATCTGAGCTTGCACCCCTTCTCCTAACTACCACACCACACCAACGGGAGGACGTTTCAGCTCTCGACAGATTTAACATGCATCGCTGCCCTACACGGCGGGTCTTGAGTGGTACTGGGCTCGAACTCGTGACATGCCTGCCATGATCCGATACCTTGACCACTGGGATACCGCAGTCCCCTGGGAATCTTATAATAATAACTTAAAATCGGAGATGTGGTCATGGTAGTCTAGTGGTTATCATCATGAACTCTTGGCCGGCGTGTTGCGGGTTCGAAACCTAATGCCACTGAAGACCCGCCGTGTAGAGGGGCTAATGTAAGTTACATCTGAGGAGCTTATCCTCCTTCCTGTGGTGTGTTAGTTGGGGGGAGCTTAAGGGACGAGGTCCGTCGCCGATAGCCCTCATGTTACTTTTCAGCGTGAGAAGTTAATGAAACACTCACTCCACTAAGGTTCCAAATACTTATACATTTCTTCCCCTCCATCAAACCATGATTCGCCCTAATATATCGTCGTTGTCAGACCAATATCTGCTATGTGCAAAAGGCATAACTATGGGATATTGAGCACAAAGCAGTGTTTGTTGGATTATATTCTGGCTGATACAAATAATATATATTCTTTTTAGCGACCGCAGTTCCCCGAATAATGCTTAGACTTGCATAGAATTTTTTTTGATACGAAATAGTCAAAATCATCAATGAGCGCACATAATAGATATTGGTTTCACAACGGCGATATACAATATGTGTGTGTTGGGCTCTTTTCTTTTAAAATTAAATTATCTCGTCTCAAATTTATTTGAAATCTTCTCACGCAATTTACTTAAAGAATAACTAGCTTACTACTTTAATAACTACTTAAATTATTATTAATCTGAGAAAATTTTCACACAGATAGCCTAGATATTGCATTTTCCCTTTCATGTACTGTAATATTATTTAGTAAGTATGGGTCATCTAAGTGTCTACGCCAGGGGTGGCCAAATCGATATTCATGACAAAATACGATTCTTTTGTGTAATATTTTTGTTGTTAGTGTAGCGTTTTGTAACAAATATATACCACAACTGTTTCTATTTTACGTTGATTCTGTTTTTGTACCTACTTAGAAGTGTTGTGTTGCAGCGACCCCTCGCTGCATCACGATTGATTCCTGTAACTTTATCGCGCTGCTTATTGCTAGAGCTAGGCCTATTGGAACATTGCGTTTTTGTTATTAAATTATCTATATTTGCATACAGGAAAAACAATGAAAAAACAATAACAATTCATTCCATTTTAAACTTTCTCTAAAATAAATGTTTGTAATGGGTCCAATTCTAATATGTATTTTTATATGCGGCTCGCGGGATTATAATTTTTCCGAAGTGGCCAGCAAGGTCATTTGGGTTGGCCACCCCTAGTAGGCACAAATATCGTGAGAAAACAGCGATGTGGGTTCTTCATTAGAGATTGTATTTGTAGGTGGCGCTGCGAGCAGAAGGCCGCGTAATGGAAAGTTGAAGGTTAATTTCTGCATCCTTGATACAATTTTATTATTTTTTTTCTGCTGTCGGGTTATTTAAATAGCAAAGTGAGTTCAGGTAACCTCTGCATAATAAATTACTTGAAAAGCTCAACTGTAAATAGCAGGTTGCAGCACAAAAAAAAATTAGAGAGATGTTAAAGACGTAATCTGAAATTAAATCTCAAGGAAAACCTCAAACAATTGGTACATCAATTATAAAAGTTCTAAAAAAAATTTTTTTTTCTTGTATCGTGTGTTTTGAATGTATGTTGCTCACTCGAAATCTTATAATGTATTCCATCAAATGTACGAATTATTCTTTGAAAATTTTAGATATATTTTTAAAATTAAATTTTAAATAAAACCTGACTATTAAAAGTATTACTTTGTTGTTCGTTAGGCCGGAATGTGGATAAATAAAGTAAATGATTATCACATTCTGCATTTGAATTATTTACGTATGGAAGTATTTCAAAGTTATTTTTCTTATTTTTAAAATTATGAAGAAAAAAAATTCGGATTTTTTTTTTACGTTTCAAATTTTTAATGAGTTTTAATCAATTTTTCTATTTTTTTATGAAACGTGCTTTCAGCAAAGTAATTTTGGGTGTAAAATTTCATTTTACATTATATATAATGAATAATTAAGCTCAGAACTTTCTTAATTTCACGTATTTGCAGTCGTTGCAAATAAATGGAATGTAATTTTCTTTCCTTATAGCAAGCAATTTTTTTTACCTTCCAATTTTTCGTAAAAAATTCTCCCCCCCCCCTCCATTCAGTTTTAACATTACAAAATTATTTAAAGCGATGAATTATATAAAAACTTTTTTTCATAAAGAATTGGAATTAAATTTATAAGCACACTCGTGAATATATATAGGCCGTTTATACTCGAATTACAATGAATGGAATGAAATAATTCATCGTAATCATTTTTTTATATAAAAGGAGTGACAAATACACGCGTACTCCTAAAAAAATTTTTAAATCGACTAGAGTGAAAATATCAAAACATCTAACTTGGATTTAAAGCCCATACATCCCTTTGCGGTCACTCTTCAGACATTATAATTTTCTTTTCTTTGAATTGTCAAGTGCTTCAATGCATTCGTTTTTTATAGAGATACATATTATTTTTATTCTCATATTCACTATGATAGGAAAGAAATTTCCTTCAAAATGATCGGATCATTATTTGTTTATTATATCAAGTTACCTCTCGATCGATCGATTGATGACATTTGATTTCGAAGCTATTGACATCATCTTCAACCACGATCAAGCGATGATACCGGACCTGAAATCCCAACTTCCACACCACGCCATGCACAATAGAATGAACGCGTCCCAACTTTAGTGGTACCTGTGAGACTAGAGTAAATTATAATTCTTATTTTTATTATCGCATACTTCTCCTGCACAAGCACTTGACTATGAGTAGAATGTGTATAAAACGATGCCTTTAAGAGGTGGGGAAGTGCATTTTATTTGAAATTCGTTTAATTGTACATCTTATTTGATTTAGAGAAACGTAATGATATATGTTTATTATAATGATGATGTACTGGTATATATATATAAAAACTTATTTCTTAGATTATTTCACTCGGGATTTCTAAAGATTTCTGCGATACAGTGGTTGCAAATCACTTTGCTGTGGAGATTTCTCATATTAATGCTAATAAACGAACCTATTCGTTTTTAAAAGGGATTGAACAAATAAATGAATGGTTTTCTATTTCAAAACAGTAAAAAACTTTTAACATTCCACGCAAAAGAAAAATTCCAACATAGTCAGAAGAGTACGGATAAAAGAAAGAAATATGGAATTCATGTTTTTATTTTGTGCATATAAATGAAGTCAAAATCCTAATAATATTTGGCAGAATGGATGCATGCTTGAAACTCATTTTAAACCAATTGATTAAAATCTATTTTTCTTTTATTGTTACAGTTAAAACCTCGAAAGCCGGTGCCCGTAGTTCATGCATTTATTTTCACTTAATAGGCAAAAATCATTTAAAAAGCTGTCTTTACAAAAATGTAAAAAAACTTGAGGTAAACCGGATACACATTTTCAGACAAAAAATAATTTTTTCAATTCATTTGAAAATTTTCAATGGCGTAGATTATACATCTGTTTCTAATCCAAAGTTTGTACTCTTTGAAAACATCTAAAAAGTATGCAATTATTCCCTTTGACATCTAAAGTTTAGAAGCCTAATTATATCCTGTTTTAGCGGTAGAGAAGTGGTAGGAATCGCGTATCGTTCATTAGAAAAGTGATTCAATTAAAAGAAATGAGTCGTCTAATAAAATAGACAACAGGATAGCGAATTTAGAATGTAATAGTAAAGCTGGATCACCCATTTCTATCAGAAAAATATATACATATTTCGATTTCTTTGAGATTAAGTTAAGACAAAGGAAGAAGTGTTGGAGAAGAAACTTACCCTGATCCATATAAAAGGCGCGTCAAATGTAATCCACAGAGCGAGAGAGCAGTGCGGTAAGTCCGGCGAGATGGAAACTGTGGCTGCAACGGGTTGAGAGCGTCCTTCTTATAACCGCGCACGGGGCGGGGAGAACTGACCTGCTCTCTCTCTGGAGTCCGCTCAGATGCCGTTTTCATAAGAGACGCTT